>JAIUZE010031185.1:0-16864 GCA_022085475.1 Heliosperma pusillum | reverse complement strand
AATAAAGTTATATCTTATTTTAATACGATTAAATAAGATTTAACTTAGTAATTAATCGTTAAATTACTAAATTAGTTGAGGTTTTGAGATAGAGGTAATTAGTTAATTATATTTACAAGGAGTTGTAAAATAAATTAACTAAGCATTGTGGGACCCATTATATATTGATATAATGGTAAAATATTACTTAAAATGTTCAGTACATATTATTTATTTAATTGAGTCTTATAATTGTTATATGATCAAATTAACACTTAATTATACAAGATAATTAACCATATGATCAATAAGTATTTGTGAGACAAATATCAAAAATCAAAATGGACCTAACTAGGCCATTGTGGCCGGTTAGAGTGTAGTTACAATGGTGGTGATTGTTGCTCTTGTTTATACTCTTTAGTTACTAAATGAAAGTGACATAACAAGTAGAAATAATCATCACTTGTTCTACAACACTCCACTCTAATGCATGTGAACAAATTAAACAAAATAATAGTCCATTTGTGGACTAAGTAATCCGGCCTCTTGGCCTATATAATGAACATTTGTGTTCATTTTATCATTACTTCATTTTGTGCTTGTTTTTCTTACTTGTCTCAAAAACCTCATCTTCTTACTAAAACTCTCAAACACTAATATTTACTAAGTATTACTAGTGTAGTAATATAGTCATAATATTAGTAGAATAATATCTATCTTATTATCTAGTTAATAATAAGGGTAGATTATTAGGGTTAATCTTGGTGCAACTTAGAGGAGATCTTCTACTTTGGGGATTATTTGTATTCATCCATATTATTAGCTCAAGAACAACAAGAAGGAGTTCTTGTTGTGCCCTTATATTTCCATATCAATGTGAGGAAATTTCTTCTCTTATATAAATGTCTTTATATTTGCATGCATGTTACATAGATCATTAAACACTAAATTAACAAGTAATTTAGCAACTAATTAGAGGAGTCTAATTAAGGTCTATGGACTTTCAATTAGCAGTTATATCTGTATATAACGAATTCAAAAATTGTGAAAAAGAAAATAAATATGATAATTATTCATCGTTTTAATTTTGAGTCTAATGAAAAACTTTTTAATGCGATGACTCGTGCATTTATACAATTGACCTCCCTCAAGAATTATATAAATGATCCCAAGACTCAATTTCTGTAAATTGATAAGCCAACCTCTTGGCTAATTCTACTTTTAGAATTCCTGGTCGATAAATTTCTGTAAATTCTATCTTTAGTCCATCATAATCACGAGATATTACTCGTACTATAATGTTGAGATAAAAATAGGTCAACACTCACTACTTACCCAACGTAGAAGGGGTCATATTATGACTTCCGACGAAGAAGGGGTTCATAGTAGTTTTCCCTATAAAGACTAGTCTCAATTTTATTTATAGGGGAAGGTCACATCATCTTAACTTTAATTCATTTTAAGTGAACGAATGTCTAGCAACTCGAGAATGATTTAAACTAAGGTGATGACCCTAAAAGCGAGTGACATCTGTATGTCCATGATTAAATATTCAAACTATATGAATCATTTTTCATGCATTTTAGGTGGTTTGGTTTAGGCGGAATATGATGCAATTATCTATCATGTGAAAGAGAACGAAAGCGAGAAAATACGTAAACTATTACAACGGTCCTAGTGTGGCCTATCTACCAAAATGAACAGTAAATACAAGTTTGGAATCCATCCTTATGGACCCGAGAAGCTTGACTTGATGTTCCATCTTGGTCCATATAGCGGGAGTGAGCATCCGATCTCCGTCTCTAGTCTTCTTAAAATTACATTTCAAAATTACAAAAGTAAACCTATTTACATTCTAATTCCCAAAACATAATTAAAAGAAAAAGATACGAGATCTCAAAAATACATCCAAACCATGTTTCCATCATTACGAAAACATGATTAACTAAGGCCACACTAGGTATTACATTTTAAACCAATTGCAAAAATACGTAAATAAAATCATTCATTCATTCAAACAACATAAATAAAATGCATCAACTAAATAAATTATTCATTCAAGACATAATTCCGTAATTATGTAGAGTAATTTATCCAAACCACCTTTTAAACTGATTAAATTATGTGATTATTCCGTAATAAGTCACAAAATTCGTATCAAACAAATCCAACTTTAACATTATTTTAAACCGCTTTAAAATAATATCATATAATTGCGAACCGATTCACAACAAACGAAAAAAAAATTTATTAATTTTTTTTTCGGTACGGGTACTGTTCACAGCCAGGAAAATTATTTTTTTTTTTTCGAAAACAGCAGTACGGGTACTGTTCACAGAACAGCAGCAACTTTTTTTTTTTTTTTTTCGAAAACAGCAGTACGGGTACTGTTCACAGAACAGCAGCAAAAATAGTTTTTTTTTTCGAAAACAGCAGAACGGGTACTATTCACAGAACAGCAGCAAAAAAAAAAAATTTCCCATTCGTTTTATTTTTTTTTCTCGGTTCACTTAACAAAAAAAAAACTATGTTGAATAGAAATCGTTTATGGTTGCTATTAGAACAAGATTAGCATATTAATTAATGAAACAAGATCAATCGTATATGCTAAAAACTATATAGCACAAAAAACAAATTTTTAATCTCATCAACAAAACGAATTCATTTACGTTTTAATTTAATCTTTATTAAATCAAACATCTACAAATTTTTCATATGATTATTCTAACCGATTAAAATACCAATATGAAAAATCAAATGGAACAAGAACAACCTCAATCGAAGGCGAAAAAAAAAATGAAACTACACGGCACATTAAAATAACAGTCCGTTGTAAAAAAATTTTTTTCGACGCAAAACAAGATGCAAAATCCATAATATGAAATTCATAAAATATAATTTTGTAGCCTTATGCTCTGATACCACTTGTGGGAAAATATCCGTATATTTCACCTCTAAATTTCAGGATTATATCAAAATTATAAGATACGAAATAACGAGTCATATATGAAAATAACAATATGAATAAGAGATAAAAATCAACCTTTGGTCCTTGCTTTAATGGCCTAAGAACAATATCAAAATGATGATATCTCCTAATCGTAGCACCCAAGATAGAATGAGAAATGCCCTTGAATTTGCTACAATGTTTTGTGAAAAGTTACTGTTAACTTTTTAATTTTGTGATGTGTAGAGATTGAGGCACAAGTGAGAATGAATTAGGGTTAGAATAATAATCTCAATTTTTCTCCTAAACCCACCTTTCTCACGGCACACATGTGGTTATTAGGGGAGATATTTTCTCCTCTAATTAACCACTAATGGACCGAAAATTTCAGAGTGAATCTGGACTTTATTTCGGTTAAATTCGCTTTAATATATAATGTGTATTATTATTATAAATGTCATTTGTGTTGTCATGTATTAATATGTCCATACAACATTTTGTAGTCGATACATTAATACCCGGTCTGACAACATCTAATATGACAATCGTATAATATATACGTTAATTATAATTATCCGTATAATTATAATTTTCTAATTCAATATAACATTTTATATTCAATTACGAATTAACATTTTAATTCGCATAAGCTTACATTATATATATGTTGATTAAATACAACAGTTTATATTTAATTACGAATTACTTTTAATTCGTCTCAGCTTATATTATTAAATCGTTATTAAATAATCGTCTCATCATCACATTGACTAACCTTTTAGTCAAATACACTGACTAACCTTTTAGTCATATAATAGGGCATCAATATGATTATTTTCTCAAATAATCACATCTCTCAAACACATCCTATAGGTGTGACTTTTAGGACCAGTTGATCACCGCCATCTGTATGACAATAACGTCAAACTTATCTAGCAAGCCAACCGTTATTGATAAACGTTAATCAACTGATTATAATACAAAGTATACCCTGTGAACCTACAGAGATTTATTTATGTTATTGCACTAACTGTGGAGGACACATGCTTCAACAATAAGACTGAAGTTACACAATTAAATACTGAAGTTACACAATTAAATACTGAAGTTACACAATTAAGGCTTGAAGTTACACTTTTAAGGCTTGAAATGACACTATTAAGGCTTGAAGTGACACTATTAAGGCTTGAAGTGACACTATTAGTCTTGAAGTGACACTATTAGGCTTGAAGTGACACTATTAAGCCTTGAACTGACACTATTAAGCCTTAAAGTTACACTTTTAAATAATAAATTTACATTATTAAAAACTGAAGTTTTTATGTTTTTATTTTTTAGATCTCATTATTATTTTTCAATTTTTTTATGTTTATTACTTTTTCAGATCTATAAAACCACCAGTTTTTTTTTTGTGGTTAGTGGTGTTGTTTCACTGAAGTTTCACATATAATGACTGAAGTTACACTTTTAGTAACTGAAGTTACTCATATAATGATTAAAGTTACACAGTTTTTTTTGCTGAACTTACACATTTTTTTATATGTTTTATGTTTTTTTTCCAAATTTGTTATGTTTATAATTATTTATTTTAGATTTTGTATGATTTTAGTATGATAGATGGTATGATTTTAGTATGATTTGATTTCAAATTCATTTATATTTTTTATATTTATTTATTTATGTTTTGATTTTCGTATGATTGATGGTGTATTTGGACTGAAGTTACACTATTTTGTACTGAAGTTACACAATTTTGGACTGAAGTTACACTCTTAATGACTAAAGATAACATGTCTTAAAATTTCATTATTAAAAATTGAAGTTACACTTTTAAGGACTGAAGTTACACTTTTAGGGACTGAAGTTACACTATTAAGATACTGAAGTTATACTATTAAGAGACTGAAGTTATGCTAGAAGTTGTACAATTAAGAACTGAAGTTATATTAGTAAGGACTAAAGTTACCAAAATATGCCTTAAAGTTAAATCAACTTAAATTAAAATTTTCAAATGACTAAAGTTACCTAAACATGTCTTAAAGTTACATACTTATGTCTTAAACTTAAAGTTACATAAATACGGTTTGAAGTTACACTTGTAAAGACTGGAGTTACACTCATAAAAAGGTTCAAATCATATAAATTGTCTTAAATTACAAAAATTCAAATTTGTACTGTTGAAATCACATTTTAGCTTGAAGTTACACAAATAATGGTTGAAGTTTCAATCAGAAAAGGCTAAAATCACATAAAATTGTCTTAAAGTTACATAAATTCAAATTCATATAGTCGAAATCACATTTTAGCTTGAAGTTACACAAATAATGGTTGAAGTTACACTCGTAGTGACTGAAGTCATACTCATAAAAAGGCTAAAATCACATAAACTTGTCTTGAAGTTTCATAAATTCAAATTTATGTAGTCGAAATCACATTTTAGTTTGAAGTTACATAAATAATGGTTGAAGTGACACTCATAATGACTGAAATTATACTCATAAAAAGTCTAAAATCACATAAACTTGTCTTGAAGTTTCATAAATTCAAATTTATATAGTCGAAATCACATTTTAGTTTGAAGTTACATAAATAATGGTTGAAGTGACACTCGTAATGACTGAAGTTACACTCATAAAAAAAAGTCTAAAATCACATAAACTTGTCTTGAAGTTTCATAAATTCAAATTTATCTAGCCGAAATCACATTTTAGTTTGAAGTTACATAAATAATGGTTGAAGTGACACTCGTAATCACTGAAGTTACACTAATAAAAAGTCTAAAATCACATAAACTTGTCTTGAAGTTTCATAAATTCAAATTTATATAGTCGAAATCACATTTTAGTTTGAAGTTACACAAATATGGGCTGAATTGACACTCACAAATCTCAGAAATTCAAAAGTGCTCAAAAGTGATTAACTAAAGCCTAGAGAGAGAAAGTTAATTAATTAGTGCATAGGTAAATGATTAGTGTTAAGTGTGTTTTTGTCTCTACAATCTCATCCAATGGCTAGGATGAGGACTCATGGACTCAAAAAAAGGGTGGACTCACAAGAACCTATCTATCTATATATATATATATATATATATATATAGAGAGAGAGAGAGAGAGTAAAGATCAATAGAGTCCACCCTTCCCCTTAGAGTCCTTAAGTCCTATTTTGTACCATTGGATGAGGGGAGATGAATGGCTGAGATTGAAGCTCCAAAAAAGGATTAATGACCTAAATTTCCACTCTCTCTCATCTAACCTAATTAACCACTAATCTCCATCCTAATTTAATATATAACATTTTCCACCCATCCACTTCTCTCTCATCCCACATAATTTCGTTCACTCCCTCTCTCTCTAAAACCCAAATAATTCAAAACCCAAATAAATCACTCCATCTCACTTCCTCTCCCTCACCACCCACCCGACACCACCACCATCACCATTACCCACCACCGCAACCTCCGTCTGCCGCATCTCCTCCACCACCCACCACCTCTTCCCGCAGCAGCCACCACCACTACCACCACCAATCTTCATTTTTTTTGAATTCAAATTTCAGATCTTACCACCTCTTCCTCCACTCTTCCATTGCTCCGTCCGCCGCCCTCGCCCTCTCTCCGCCGCCTCTCTCCGCCTCATTCCTCCCTTTCCGTCGCTGCTCCTCTTTTCCCCTTCTTTGTTTTGTTTTTTCAGATCTGGGTTGCTCCAGATCTAATTTCGTGGTGGTTGGTGGTGGATACTCGGGAGTGGTTGTGGTTGGGGCTGGGGTGGGGGGCTGTCGTGGTCGGTCAAAGGAGAGCGGAGGGAGAGGTCGGGGCTGATGGGAGTGTGGGACTGGTGCGAGGGTGAGGCTGGTAAAGGCGGGTGTGGGGGTCGATAAATTTGTCTTTGTGGTGTGTCTTCTTGTTTTTCAGATCTGGATATGAATTTGTGTTTGTGTATGTTTTTCTTTTTCTTTTTTTTCAATTCTGGAAAGGGTGTCCATTAAGGATGAATGATTTTCTTTTCAAATTTGTGTATGATTTGATTTTGTGTTTTTTTTATATTCTAGATCTGAAAAAGGGTTTCAAGTGACAATGATTTCTATTAAAGTAACACAAATTTTCTATTAAAGTAACACAAATTCTCTATTAAAGTTACACATTTTATTTATTAAAGTTACATATATCGTCTATTAAAGTTACACATTTTATTTATTAAAGTCACATATATCGTCTATTAAAGTTACACATTTTATTTATTAAAGTTACACATTTTATTTATTAAAGTCACATATATCGTCTATTAAAGTTACACATTTTATTTATTAAATTCACATATATCATCTATTAAAGTAACACACAATATTTATTAAAGTAACACTAGTAAAGTAACATAAAATGACCTTAAAAGTTACACTTGTTGATGTCAGATCTGTTTCTTATTTTAGTTTTTACTCTTGTTTTCATTTTTTTTCCTAGATCTATTTTTTTTGTGAGTGTGGGTTGGTTTGTTGTGGTCGGATTACAGTTACACTCATAGAGGACTACAGTTACACTCATAAAGTATTACAGTTACATTCTTAGAGGATTACAGTTACACTCATAAAGGACTACAGTTACACTCATAAAGGACTACAGTTACACTACTACAAAATGAAGCTATAGTAACACCTGGGAAGTGTTGCGTATATCAATAAAAATGTTGCTTTAGACTTTAAGCAACACTTTCACGAGTGCTGCTTAAAGTCGCGTTGCAATAGCTATAGGCAACACTTTATGCAACACTTTTACTCAAACGCAACACTTGATAGAAGTGTTGCTTGTATTTAACAATTGCAACACTTTTCATTTTAAGCAAATGCAACACTTTTATTGTTAACAATGCAACACTTTTATTGTTAACAATGCAACACTTTTTCCCATTTTCCAATGAATAAGCAACATTTACATTTTCTTGATGTAACACTTCTTTATTCTTATGACATGTAAATGCAACACGATTATAAAACAAATGCAACATTTATTCTATTGTATGAAATTATAAATAAATAATATTTTTCGCAAATAATGCGTATGCATTTTAATATTACAATATATAATTCCAAATTAACAAATTTTCATTCAAAATACAAAATTTTAGCATTGATCAAAATGTATAAAAAAACGAGTTCAATCATACATCACTAATAATACGATCGAGCGTACAATATAATTAATTTCTTTGAACTGTACAAAATGAATAAGTAATAGTATCCAAACTATGATACACTTTTCGACGTCTAATGCATTATAGCGCATCCCTATAAAGTCGGTCTTCCTTGGAGCAGTAATTATTCCCGGAAATATTTCCTGTGACAAATATGTACAAGTCGAACTTAGAATATAGAATAAACAAAATTCATAAATATCATAATGCCATTATAAGAAAATGAGGCGAGGAGCCGTCCACCATGAAAACAATTTTTAGTAATACATTCAGTTAAGATACTAATGAGAAACAACTACTGCTAAGAAACAACGCATTGAACTAGAGATTGGAACAGTGCATCCAAACAACTTTCCAAGGTTTTATATGATACTGGTGCATCGATATTGTGATCAGGGTACTAAAAGCCACAAAGCATTTAAATTGGCATTGTAGTTACAACAAGGTAGTATTACAGTGCCGAATCAGTGGCTATCCATGAGCATTAATGCAAAATGAGCTACAAGGACTATGATAAACTAAGAAACACAACGGTCAAATTGATACATAAGGCTCATGCATATTACCTTGTGTAAGCGGATATGAGTATATACCAATAAAAGACATGACCGCAAGGTGCAGCAGTAGGTTGTTCTCGATCACTTACCCATAGAGTGCACTTACTTGCTCCTTTTGACCTGAAAACATAGAACATAGATACAGACTACTTGAGGTAAAATAAAATGAACAAATAAAAGCAACTCAATTAAACTTGGGCTATGATCATAGAGAAGGGGAGGGGAGGGGAGGGGAATGAGGTGTGGCATGTGGGTGTTTGAATACAATTTCTCTCTGAATCTTCATTACGTTGGAGGGATTTTGATTTGCCTTCGAGGAGGGAAAACGAATCCCTCCAAATCCCTCTACCTTCATTTCCCTTCACCCTTATTTGCTATCCATCCAATCAAGGGATTTTAAATCCCCTACTCTCCCTCTCTTTCCCTTCCCTCCAAATATTTCCATCCAAACACGTCCTAAGATTCAACAATGAGTAGTCTGATTAGAAGTAGTAAGAAGATCGAGTAAGACTTAAAATACAATATAGTCAAAAGGTTCAAATTGTCCTAGAAACTATAAAGCTTCAAATCAATAACGGCTATAGGAAACTCAACTCAGCGGCATACACCACCAATAAAACAATGTGACATTAATTTACCATTATCTTTATGTACACCATTTGCCCCAATCATTTGTTTACCTTTTATTAAAATACCCCTAATTGTACTCCGTTTGCCCCAATCATTTGTTTACCTTTTATTAAAATACCCCTAACAAAGAATATAAAACGCAAACAATGAGACGGAGGGAGTACTTTTTATTAACATAGTGTACTTCATATCAAGCTTTTATTTGTTATTCAGAGTAGCTGGTACATAAAAAAGCAGGAACTAGGAACATGATAAAACTAAAAGCGGAGATAATGTATAGGGTCAGTTATAAGTTGCCTCCGACTACGATTTTGGTTGTGTAAGCAAAATCACTAACCAATCAAGCAAAACCGCCCAATTTCAGCATGTATTGCAACAATCATTCATCACTATCAACCTAAATGTCGTCAGAATAATCCTGTAAAAGAGCATTTGCATATCACTGACAAATATGGAATTCTGCAGAAAAAAAGCCCCAAATTTTAACAATTTCCCTATTCATATAAAAACCCCTCTAACTTTTGGATCTGATTATATAACACAAAAATACCAATTATACTTAGAAATGAAATACATTAGGAATCGTTCGTAATGAGCAACGAAGAAAATTACACATTGGACGAGTAAAGGGTCGCTCAACATAGAATAACAATGATGTCTTACATCAGTCAACAATCAATGTAACTAATTAAGAATTTTTAATAAACCCTTAAGATTAAAATTAAAAGAACTGTACCTATTATACAAGGAGCGCCGAGGTTCTGGCGTTATCGCCTTAGCTTGAAGATGAATTAAATTAGGGGTAGGGTTTGTTGATTTGGGGATTTAGTGGATTTGGCTGTAGGTGTTCCCTTTTTAGAGGAGTACGCATGAGGGGTATTTGACTTCAAAAAATTTAGCCAAATTATAATTCTATAAAATTTTGAAAGACTAAACTAATATTAAGATTTATAATAAAAAAAAAATTTATCAAATTTTAATATTCTTTAACGAAAAAGACACGTATAAATGAATGAAAATACGATAAAAGTACCATCTCGAAAACCACCGAAAACCAAGTATTACGTTTCTTTTGGATGTGAGGTGGTAGTATTAAACCTGACAAAATCAACCCGACCAAAAAAGGCTGACCCGGTACCCGAATATGACCCGAATTGTAACCCTCCAATGTGACCCAAAACCCGAGTTGACCCGACCCGACCCGAATATGGCCCGAAGTGTGTTGACCCGAAACGACCCGATCTGAAACCACTAACCCAAAATTACCCAAAATAATATAAATCTAATTGAACAAAAAATACGTAAAATGACTAAACGTACTTTTTTTACTTAATCTTCGACCCCAAAATGACCCTAATCCGTTGACCCGATCAAATTACCCGAAAATTACCCCGAAACCCGAAACAACTCAACCCGACCCGAACTAACCCGATAAAATGGTATGGACCTGAATTGGCCCGACCCGAATCGGTGCGATTGACCCATTTGCCAGGTCTAGTAGTTATGTATCGTAAAAGAAAAGGGGGAATTTATAATAACCTTGAATTTTCTACTAGAAATATAAGTCTGATATAAGAATAAAATATTAATCATAATATTTTAATACAATAGTAAAATTGCTACCAATTTTACTATTTTCTTATAATATTATCCCATGGTAGGACTAGCACCTACCTTACTAACTACTTAACCCTTCTATTAACTAAAAAAACATCGTATCAGGATGTAAGCTAAAGATATTGTTTGATCAATTGTTAAAAATAAAGCAACATTTTAAATAATGTAACAATTATTATTAAAAAGATGCAACACTTTAAATAAGTGTTACTTTTTATGCTTAACTAATGCAACACTTACGAAATATGTTGCTATTTTCTTACAAAAATGCAACACTCTTGAAAAAGTGTTGCATAATCAAGGTATATGCAACATTTTTTTTAAACTGTTGCATTGGACTCACAAAGTACTCTGCAATGCAACATTTTTTAAAAATGTTGCATAGAAAGTGTTACAATAGCTTTATTTTGTAGTAGTGTTACATTCATAAAGGACTACAGTTACACTCATAGATGACTAAAGTTACATTCATAAATTTGTAGTAAATTACATAAATTAAACATGTAATAAAATTCAAAAAATTCCACTCAAAATGACCTAAAATAACTAAAGTTACACTCGTAAAATATTAGAGTTACACTTGTAAAATGTTAAAATTATATAAATTCAAATTTTTATATACAAAACCGTCTCAAAAAAATTAAAGTTACACTCGAAAATCAGCAAAGTTACACTCGTAGAATGTTAAAATTATATATATTCAAATTATTATAGAGAAAACCGTGTTCAAAATTTAAAGTTACGCTCGAAAATATTAAAGTTACACTCGAAAAGCATCAAAGATACACTCGTAAGGTGTTAAAATTGTTTAAATTCAAATTTTTACATACAAACCGCCTTAAAAAGTTAAAGTTACACTCTAAAATATTAGAGTTACACTCGCAAGCATCAAAGTTACACTCATAAATCTCAGCAGCTCAAAAGTGCTTAAAAGTGATCAAAAGTGATTAATTAAAAGTAGAGAGAGAAAGTTAATTAATTAGTGCATAGGTAATTAATTAGTGATAAGTGTGTTTTTTAATCTCCCAAATCTCAGCCATCCATCTCCCTCGTCCAATGGCTAGGATAAGGACTCAAGGACTCTAAGAAAATGGTGGACTCAAAAGAATTTGACTATATATATATATATATATATATATATATATATATATATATATATATTATTAGTATACGTGCGTTACTTCAAAATAACCCTAACCCTAAACCCTAAACCCTAAACCCTAAACCCTAAACCCTAAACCCTAAACCCTTTTATATATAGTAGATTATCGCTATTGATCAAACATCAAAATATTGAACATCAACGAAATTAATCATATCAATTCAAACACTTTAAACAACATTCTTTCTCATTGATTTCATTAGGAATAACCTAGATTTTATATTAAAGAACATTACATTCATCCGACATCAAATAAATTAAGATGTTAAATAATCCGGAACAATTCCGGTTAAGAGTGAAAAGCTTTTCTCACACTGCCACCAACAATCCGGAACAATATTGATGATACTGATGACTTCCGGATCATTAACCTCGTATTTTGCAATATTCAATGCATGCAAGTACACGTCTTGCATGTGGAGATAAGGTAGGACGGGTACAGCTCAACATATCTCTTGCGGCATCCAACCTGCGAGTATCAGGCCGACGTGGGTAGCCAGAGGACGATGATGACGACGACGCTTAGTTGACAAGTCGGACTGCTTCAAGCCTCTTAATCCAATAATCCCTTCGATGTTCAATGGATCCTTTAATCAATGGGAGATGATTAACGGGAACTACGGCAAGAGCCTCCTCCTCATCTGCAATCAATTTTGTAAGGGTCGTCTCATCGTTGGGAAGGTTAACTGCTGCCATTGATGATGTTAATTTTTGGAGTAATTAATTAGGGTTATGTAATATTTAAAGGAGGGTTTTGAGGCTGTATTTATAGAGGGGTTATGCTGCCATTGATGATGTTCAATGGATGCTTTAATCAATGTTGTTTCTGCTGTTACAGTTGTTCTGCTGTTGTTTATTCACGGGTTTGGACTGCAATATCTTTTAATTAAAAATAATAATATTGAGAAATAACAACAGTTATTCGTTAAAAAAACCGTTGTTATTACTTTCCACAACGGTTTTACTGACTAAAACCGTAGTGATAGAGTAATGACAACGGTGCAACATAGCCGTTGTTATATATTTTCACCCTATTTGTGCCAATATGAAAATCCAAATAAAGACAACCACAACGGGTCCTTTGTTTATAACCGTTGTGGACAGTAGTTACTGCATATTTTAGTAAGTGCATTGACTGCATAGGAAATGTAACTGCATATATACATTCACACATTTACTCAATCAATAACTGCATGTGAATGTATAGTCGTTTTGGGAAATGTAAATGCATGTGAATCAATGCATGTGAACCAATGCATGTGAACCAATGCATGTAAATCAATGCATGTGAATCAATAAATGCATGTGAATCAATAACTCTCTATAAGTACAGCCTCAATACAAGGCTATCAACCACATACAAAATTTCCCAACTCCAATCAATAACATCTTTGCATTCCCCCAAAATACTAACATCAACCATACAAAATGTCTGAAACTTTTACTAAATCATATGCTTGCATCATGACACAAATGCCTGCTCATATTGAGGGTGGCTACGTTGTGTGTAAAAGCTACAAGAAACTCCGTGATACGCTTATTCGAAATGGCTACTTAATCAAGAAGATGTGGCCAAATTTTCATCGCAGGTACTTTACAGGGGATCTCATTTTCGAGTTTGGGATGACGGATGCTCATCGTGCGTCTGCATTCAAACTGGCAAGAATGTTTGACAATGCCGGGCATGGGAGAAAAGATTGGATTGAGAGCACGGACCACCAGCCTGGGTCATATCTATGGGTGGCTACCGAACATGACCGTCACCGTTTCCTAAATGGGGTCGACCTCATTGAAGTTACCCAGGTAGAGCAGTGGGAAGGGTTGGTTCTGGCCGAGGCCGACTCGATTGATGCATATGCTGTAGCGGTGGCAGTTATCCGGGAGATTTACCCGGACTCAATTTAGTTTGTTGTTGTTGTTTGGTTGTTGTTGTTTGGTTGTGTGTGGCGCCGTTTGAACTTATTATTTAATAATATTAATGTTGTTTGGTGTTTCGTTAATTTGTTTTTTGACTTAAGATTAGAAGTAATTAAACTAATTTTAATAATGGTCATAAATTCAATAATACACTAATTCACAAATTCAATTCAAAGCTATTCAATCGATAAAGCAAAATTAGAGTTGAACTAATTCACAAATTCAATAATAAACGACATTCAGGAAATCCACAATTCAATAATAAGAATTGAACAATCTAGCTAGAAAATCTTAATAAGAAATAGTTAATAAAATTAATACCTGATTAATAAGGGAGATGATGACAGAAAGACGATCAGGGAGTATGTCTTAGTGGTGCAGTATGATCGCTTTGTGATAGAGTTTTTGTGTTGCAGTATAGTCGTATTATTAGTGTTGTGTGTTTTATTCATCTTTATTAACAAATATTGACAACGGTTATTATAAACAAACCGTTGTGATAGAGTAATGACTACGGTTAAAATCGTCTACCCGTTGTGATTAATAAAAACTATGAAAACGGTTTGTGATTAATAACCGTTGTTATAAGCAATAACAACGGGTATATTTAGAACAACCGTTGTTGTTGCTTACTTTTATTTTTTTTAATTATAAAAAGAGACAGCAATAGCATAAGCACTATACACTGCAATAATAATCAGCAGAAACCAAAACATGGAGACTGTATACTGAATGAGCAAAAGCTAAATAATTTGGGAATCTTCAACAATGACCAAAGCTAACAAAAGCTAAAGACAATACACTGAATGACTACACATCTTGAACAATAATCAGAAAGATAGTTATTTAAAAAAATAGTTAATACCTCACATTATTAACCACCTCAGGATCGGGGACGTTTCTTGCCCGACATAGTTTCTTCGTTAACCCAAATACCTTCACCATGATCATCACGCATATAGATGCTTTCAATGTTATCACATGAAAGTCATAGACCTTAATTAGACTCCTCTAATTAGTTGCTAAATTACTTGTTAATTTAGTATTTAATGATCATATGTAACATGCATGCAAATATAAAGACTTTATATAAAAGAAGAAATTTTCTCACATTGATATGGAAAAATATAGGGGCACAACCAGGAACTCCTTCTTGTTGTTCTTGAGCTACAAATATGGATGAACACAAGTAATCTCCAAAGTAGAAGACCTCCTCTAAGTTGCACCAAGATGAACCCAAATAATCTACCCTTATTATTAACTAGATAATAAGATAGATATTATACTACTAATATTAGAATATATTACTACACTAGTAATACTTAGGAAATATTAGTATATGAGAGTTTTTAGTGAGAGGAAGGTTTTTAGAAAGAAGTGTAAAATTGCACAAAATGAAGTGGTAGAAAAATGAACACAATTGCTCATTTTAAAGACCATGAGGCCGGACCACCTTGTCCAAAAATGGACTATTATTTTGTTTAATTTGATCACATGCATTAGAGTGGAGTGTTGTAGTATATGTGATGATTATTTCTACTTGTTATGTCACTTTCAATTAGTAACTAAAGAGTGTAAACAAGAACAACAATCATCACCATTGTAACTACAATATAACCGGCCATTATGGCCTAGTTTGATCCATATTGATTTTTGATATTTGTCTCACAAATACTTATTGATCATATGGTTAATTATCTTGTATAATTAAGTGTTAATTTGATCATATAACAATTATATGACTCAATTAAATAAATAATATGTACTTAACATTTTAAGTAATATTTTACCATTATATCAATATATAATGGGTCCCACAATGCTTAGTTAATTTATTTTACAACTCTTTGTAAATATAATTAACTAATTACCTCTATCTCAAAACCTCAACTAATTTAGTAATTTAACGATTAATTACTAAGTTAAATCTTATTTAATCGTATTAAAATAAGATATAAATTTATTAGTCAATTATCGCATAATTGAAAAATAAGTTTAATCGAATTTGAGTTCTTAACTCAATTTCTAACAATTAACTCTCGTACATATCGAATATATGTAATGTACTAATTAACTGTATCGTATACAAATAATTAGTTACTATTTGGATTTCATCCTTTAGGTGTGACCGAAAGGGATCAGTTGATCACCGCCGTCAAACGACAATAACGTCAAACTCTAGTCAGCCAACCGTTATTGATTTACGTTAATCAACTGACTAATCATATATATAGTCAATAAATATCCCAATTATATTCCATAATAAGATTTATTATGTGGCGCACTATTGTGGAGGACACCTACTCCAACAATCTCCCACTTGTCTGACACAAGTGTGCGTCACCGATTCTCTTGTCTCTTTATCACATCTCCCACTCAACGCAAGGTGTCTTTCAGGTCGCACTTGCGATTGACAATATCTAGAGTGGTTTTCTCGATAGGGAGAGTAACTGTCTGACCGGAAAATCTACCATAGATCTCTTTCCGAGCGTGGCCACGCATTTACAGTAACTTCTCTCGAGTGGCCTAAAGATGTTTTTACCCAACGTGGGTGGACAATTCCTGTTGCTCCATCTACTCTGTATGATGCAGATCACCATGATCCAGAAGAAGTCCATCGGCCTCCTTTTACGGCACGACCTAGAACATCAACCAAAACCAATCGGAAACTGCAACGACTCAGATAGACGGTCGCCAGTCAAAAGAATCGACTTATAGGAATAAGATAGAAGACCCTGCCACGACCAGGCATCAAACAATTGATTTAAGGGTCTCTATCATGTCACTGTCCGACAGAGTGTCATACAGTCTGTCTATGTAACGACCAGTCCATCTCCATGACCCCATGGTGCTGAACCAACCATCGATCGAC
>JAIUZE010031184.1:0-13243 GCA_022085475.1 Heliosperma pusillum | reverse complement strand
GTTTATGGAGGATCATCTATTAATTCCATGCTCAAGAACAATAAGAAGGAGTTCTTATTGTGCCCATATTGAACCGAAAATTCCCAATGTAAGGATGTTTTCGTCTTATCTTTTCTTTTATGCTTTTATATTTGCATGCATGATAACTAGATCCTAAATCATTAAGTTAATGTAATTTAATGAATCAATTAGAGGAGTCTAATTAGAGGTCTAGGACTTTCACAAGTTTGTCAGATTCAAAGGTTAATTTGATGCCAGCTTTATTGAGCAAAGCACCAAAGATCAAGTTTCTTCGAATATCAGGCACATGCAACAAATTTTTCAATTCAACAGTCTTTCCAGAAGTAACTTTGAGAATCACTTTCCCTTTACCTTGAACTTTGACGATGCTAGAGTTACCCATAAATACACATTCTCCTATAGACACTTCTAGTTAATCTTTGAACATGTCTTTATTAGAGCATATTTGTCTTGTTGCTCCACTATCGACGACCCATTCGGACAAGTTACTTACAAAATTAATTTCAGACGCAACGACAACAATCACATCATCAGATTCTACCAAATTCGCTTGAGATTTAATATGTTTACGCTTCCCATTTAAAGAAAAACCTTCCAGACAAAATCTAGAAGAAGGACCCGACGTACCACAAGTAAATCAATCACCTTTAAACTCTCTTTTGAAATCCTTTTTGAAAGTCCCACTGTTTCTAGTATCATGAACTTGGTTTGTACACTTAGAAAAACGTCTTGGTCATTTTGAAAAATTATTTTTTGTCTCAACCAAATTTGCATTTGAAGAAAAATGATCAACAGATTTCCCTTCAAGTCCTTTTTTATATACTCCATGTTATGAACATTGTTTTGCCAAGACGGTGGAAGTTTGTCAAGTAAACAGTTGCTTGAAACATTTCACAAATTTTCATTCTTTCAGCAGAAATTTCAGCACAAAGATTTTCATACTCATGTACTTGATCTAAAACAGGTTTATGATCGGACATTTTAAAACTCAACCAACGACTACAAGCATATTTTTTAGTTCTAAAATCATCGGTTCCATACTTGGTTTTCAAAGCATCCCAGATATCTTTAGCATTTTGAAATTTGCCAAAAGTCATATAATGCAGTAACATTCCTCTACAGGTTTTATTATCCTTAACATAATCCCTACCAGAGTTTTCAGGAGCAACATAATCAGTAAGTGCATAATCTACTCCAATTTGACGAAGATCGAATTCCATCGTATCAGACCACATTCTACAATTTTTTCCACTAAATGGATCCAATTTTGACATGTTAGGAATAATAGGTGTTGGAGCATAAAAAGGAACAACATTGAGGGGAACACTAGTCATGATGCAAATAATATTTGACTTTAGATTGTTACGCAAGTACTGTAAACAATAAATATAGGAATGGACTTATATGGGAAAGGAGGTTATGACATGACTTGAGGTCACTGTCCAAGAGTCAAATATGCCTCGTCTACTACACACGGCCTCGTTCGAACTCGACCCCCGGGATTAACACAACCGCTGCAACTTAGGTGTAGGCCTTAAAACAGATGAGCACATCCAAGAAAGTTGCCAAAGTAACCTCAGGGAACTGATTTGTATTTTGAGAGAGAAGATATGTATTTCTGTTTTTTGTTGTGTTGAAACTGGTTTAGGTGGGTAGTATATATAGCATTAGAAAAGCATAAGAAATAACGAAATCAGTAGTGGAAGTTGTGTGGTTTAGTAAAAGAGTAGTCTGTATAGAAGACTACAAAAAAGTTAATTTCGTAGACTATATCAATTAGTATGGGAAATTGAACCCAATTAAAATCAAAATTTGTTTGTAAAAAATAAGATAAGATTAGGGTCCGCACCGCGAGTGCATTCCCACGACCAACGAGCCCGGCGTGGTGAGGCACGCGCACGACCTAAACTAGACCATTCGTGCTCCACAAAATGTCTAGTCAGAAGTTCAAATGAAAGAGGGAAAGAGTATATTATAAACACCAAAAATTTGTCATATTATTTACATTTGGGATAGAGAAATAGTACTAGAGCCATTTATCCAAAGAAATCACCTACACATGTAAACCAAACTTTGGTGAAAAAAAAAGAGTGGTCAACACTACAAATGCCAAAGAATGAAAGATGATATGGAAAGTGATGAAAGGCTACAAGCACGATAATGAAGAAAGTAAGACTTGGCTTCTACAAATATTATTTAAACTTTTCAGTGCAAAAAATATAGCAATCCTACACACTCCCTTAACTTCATCATTGTCACATTGATCACCACACCCAGAGCATTTTCAGAAGCTGCATCATGCCATCCTCATATGGGTTGCATCTCTGACAACGACTTTCTTCGCCAAACTGCCCTCACCTACTACATGACATTGAGGCCAACTCACCTTAGAATTTTGACTCTCTCTAGATTTCAACGTGTTCATCATTCACGTTTTCCCATTATTTTTCACGATCATCATGAACACCACCTAGATAAATATATAACAAAAGTAAATCAAATTAAGAGCAGAAAGCGGGAATGAAACTGCTTTAGAAATTTTGTAGGTCAAATTTAATTGGAATACCGATTAAGCGAATTCTAAATGAAATCGAATACACTGACTTGTTCCACTGGTAGTGGCTTGCATCCATTTCATGAAGAAATGCTTCTCGGCTTACTACAATATGGTGTCGCATAAACAGAGTTGAAACAAAGCCCAGTTAAAAGTCTGGTGTGATCATCAAAAGTCTGGTGTGATCATCAAACCATTTGTAGACACCTCAGTTCTACACCTTCCACCAACGACCCAGTGATGATTAGGCCGCATGTTTGGTACGCGAAACGATTTATGACAGTTCGTAAGTTTATCGTCAAGTGATGGCTCAAATACTTGTGTCTACCCCTTGGTCTTCATCTACGCGCCGGTACGGTCATTTTGACAGTCATTAGAGTTTATTTTAAATCCGGGTCAAAAACCGCTTCATTTTCTATAAACCGTTTAAAACCCTGAGTCGGAACGCTCTAAAATATTCTGATTATTTTTATTATATTTTCAAATTCTATCTTGTTAATAAAATAATCTCGTACTATCTTTTAAAAGGGAATTATAGATCAACCACAATTCCGTAATAAAAGGGTGAAAATATTTCTTCCGCAGTAAGAAACCTCTGGGGAAACGACGCAGCAGGTGTTGCGCCTCTTTGAAGGATCGCAGTCTTGCTGCGCCTCTTCCCCAACTTGTTCTTTCCAAAGTTTGAGTTACTCTACGACTCTTTCACATTTTCTACGATAAAAAGAGAGATTCGTTCTCACTTTTAAGGCACGCGAGTGTTGTGCCCCTTCTCTTCTCTCATTGCATTCTAGACCTTGCCCAAAGCTATCGACATCTACGTGTTTGATCAATCGACCACGTAAGCTTTGATCCTTCTGAGTACCCGCCACGTTTGTATTTGACCGACTCATTTGACCAATTACACAATTAATCAACTTAATCAATCAATCTTAGTCCTTTTGCAAGGGCACTTTATGCATACATTCGAGTCGAGATATCGCTAAAACGTTAACTTAGTTAATCTAGTTTTGTCAACATGTAAGTGTGAGGGACTAAATCCTGTCTTTTTATTTATTTGTATTTAATTTCAAATTATTAATGTAAGATCTATGTCAGAAATAAGTTCAAAACCGATTTCAATGTAAAACTCTTTTCATAAAACATTTTTAGTAGTCATCAGACGTCGAGAAGAAACGCAGAGGCATCTGCGCCTCTTCGAAGAGTCGCGGCATCAGCTGCGCCTCTTCCAGAGGTTGTCTGCTCTTGCTCATCTTCTTCTTCCTCTGATTTCTACGTCTTCTGTTTTCCTTTTCTTATTTTATTTTTATTCGTACATAAATCGTATTTATCTTTCATAAATCGTCTTGTTCTCGTCCTAGATCCCTAATAATTCAATATTAGCGGGTTTTCATCTTTAAATCAAGATAGGATTTTAGAGATTCAATTTGTTCATATTAAGTCTATAAGAGTCGTTATTGGTACAATTACTCTAGTAATTTAATATGTTAAACCACTTTTACTCGAGTTTTGAATCAACAATAAATCGTAATAATACCAACGAACATTAACCGATTGCGATTCTGGCTTCACAGCCATAACCCAACTCGAGAACAGACGCAACAGGTCATTTAATCGACTATGAACTTCTATTATCGTTTCGCCTGCTGCTGCGCCTGTTCTGGGTTGGTTTCTGTCTATGAACTTCTATTATCGTTTCGACGTAGCTTTAGTTATGTATTTAATCGACTATTAACTATAATATCACTGCTAATCCGTGAAATTATTTTCTTTCTTTTCTTTCAAACCTTTGTTTTGAGTATATTTCTGACATAGATCATGTAATCAGTTGTAATTTCATTTAATCATTGTATTTTATGATTTTATACCTTTCTTTCATAAGTAATTCAATCCTAAATTCCCAATTTCGACATAATTGAGTGCTAATTACACGTTCACCGACATAGTCTAATTCACATGTTAGGATTAAAACGTGGATGTTGCATTGCATGCATATAATCGAAAACATATCAAGTACGAACGATTTCCATAATCATTAATAGAGGCCGATATTAAGGCGGGCGGGATTAGGTGTTCAATTTCCCTATGTCTAATTCACATCTTAGTGGTCATGCCATTACTTTGTGTCTTGACATGGCATAAAGTATTCGAACAGTTCCAATTTCCCATAAACATTGGTGGCGACTCCACAAATGCGTATCACTACAGTTATCCCATGTTTCCATGTCGTGGTCCCTTACCAGGCCGTGCACCACAGTTTCGCGACTCCGCTGGAGAATATACACTTACGTGTTACCCAGGGTGAAACTTGTACAAGGTTAAGAAATAGTTTATACGAGACAGTTATCGGTTTTCATCACTCGACCTTCTTATGTCGTTTTATTCGGGCTTCATAGGCCCAACCCAACCCATTTCATCTTGTCGGGACGGTCCAAATTATTATCTGGGCCCAAGGATGGATAGCGATTGATGTCAACCATATCGTGGTACATACTCATGTTAGTATCAAGAGCTTTCACTACTCGAGGAAATGGACTAGGAACCGGCCTTATTACTCATGTTTGGCACGGACCTCTCCACAGACCCTGGGTTTGATTTCTTGGTATGGCAACCCACCTTTTAATCCAAAACTATTTAAAAGCACTTAGCATACCGTTATAAGGCCTGTTTAAATGTGTATAACCCTTACATGATCACCATTTTGTAAATAAAACCATGACGAACTTTTAAAAAAAAATCCTTTTTTAGAACAGTAAAATATTTTCAAAGGTGGCCTAAAGTAACACAAAATGAGTCGAAACTCTGTCCAAGTTTTTAGTCAAAATAATTTCTCCACTTCGAGTCAACACTCCTACAACCACACTACGGTTGTCTAGGACAAACATTTCAAAACTAGTCATTTTCAAAACTCACTTAGCATAGTGGCACACTCCCACTTCACAAGTCGAGTCCTTTTGAGTAAGTGTGTTAGAATGGTCGATTGTGTTTTGATTCGTCTTCGGTCTCTTACAACATTTTCTAAGATGCCGGGAACTAGTCATGCAGGTGTTCATCTAGCCGAGCCAAACCCGAATGGTAATGATCTAATCCTAGTTGCGCTCATCCGTCTCCAAACAAGTCAAGACCAAGCTTCGGCTCGCCTCAATGCCATTGTAGGCCGAATTGTGGCCATAGAAACTATGATTCCCTCTGCAGACATTCCTGATGCTAGTGTGCACCATAAAACTCCACCCCCTATGGACAACTAGAAGTCAATCCCCCACCAGTTCTTAGTGAAGTTCAAAATTGACTCCAATACCTGTAGGAGCAACTAATGTACCTCAAGGGAGATGACATTTACAGGGAAAATAGTCACAAATATGAAGCTGTAAGTACTCAATTCCAACCAACTTCAACATGACTGGCATCCCAAAGTTCAAGGGGCATGAGAACCCTTTGAATCATATTCGTGCCTTGAAAGATTATATGTCTATCAAGGGCATCAAACTCTAGATGTTCCTAAGGATATTTCCTTCATCTCTCAATACCATTCCTAAGCAGTGGTTTTATTTTCTAGAACATAAGAAAATTGCAACCTGGGATGATGCCACAATCGAGTTTGCCAAGCAATACGCAGACAATGCTGACATTCAAGTCAATATGCGTACTCTAGAGGTTATTACCCAAAATGAGAATGAAGGTTTCACCGACTTCCTAAGTAGGTGGAAGAAGACTAGCTAGCACACAACTTGTGCTAGGAACAAGAATAGAGGACAACCTCTGAAAGGGGTCTATTTGTCTTCACTATATTAGCATATGTTAATAAATTGGACCATCCTAGTTCTCTCTGAATTGTCAAAAACAGAAAACGAAAAAAGAGCACATGTACTTTTTATTAGTCACTTGTTCTACTTTTACCCTTAACTAATATAATAGACTCAAAATACTTTCAGTCGTAACTCTTTAGTGTAGATCACTCGACCTCTTGGAATAAGCCTTAACAAGGGCGTGCATTTACTATCTTTTCCATATCTTGTGGTGTGAAAATTTCTTGATCGTCGTGTCTCTAGGTGACCTCTAGCTTTGAAGAATCCATTTTTCTACCTGATTCGTCAATTCCTATATTTCATATGACTACCAGATAAAGACAAATTACATACTATGCCAAATAATTCAATACCCTTATCATGGGTGCTAGAAAACTAGCTCACCCGAGGGTCAAACCAAATTTTTAGTGCAATCATGCCACAACTATAAAAAATAAAAACAATCCAAAGACTTCAAATAAAAAACAGTCCAACGACTTCAAATAAAAAATAGTCCAACGACATCAAGTCAAAAACAGTCCAATGAATTCAAATCAAAAAACAGTCCAACAACTTCAAATCAAGACAAAAAAAATCCAGTCAATCAATACAAATTCAAAGTATCAAAAAAAAATCTCTCCAGTCAAAAATTACAAACAACACAAATCTCTCTAATAGTCATTTCAGACGAATCAATTCGCAGTTACCATATCTCCATACCCTTTGGCACGATCGTTTAATTCATTTAGGTGAGTGAGAGAGATACACAGATCTCCAGTGTCTTCTAACACCATTAGAACCTTCCACTCCATCCCATTTCTTATCATCCTTGTTTACCATCTAAGAATTCCATGGAAGTACACTAAGCTTATACGGTCTCAAAAGTATTTTGTTTCTATATGTATTAGTTTTGTTTAATTCGCTGAGCTTGTAACTGTAAAGAGGGCAAAACTCATTCAAATTCTCAGGCAAAAAAAAAAGAACGCGCCTTGTGTAACCCACGTGCTGCTCGTGCGACACGAAATAAAACCGGCCCTGGCCAGTCAAAATTAATGTCGCTATGCTCTTGCCCTTTGACATTTGGATATCCTCATGTCATCAAATAAACTGAATTCTAAGTTCATTACAAGCTTTTGCTTCGAACAATTATTCTTTTACATTTTTCGAATTACGCACAGGGTTTGATTTCATTTATTAATGAATACGCAGGCAATCCTTCACAGGATTCAACCCGTCATTATTTTAAATGTAAACAGAAGTACATCTGCGTTTGCATTTGAAATTCGATAAGAATAAAAAAGGAAAATCTCATAAGTTTCTTAACTAACAATATCTTGGATTTCCTAATCCTTGTCGGGTTCGCTTTTCAAAACGGAAGTCGACATTACCGCAAATGAGCACACGTATTTATTTCCATTTTCTTTTTTTAGCGGAATCATTTCACTCCTCTTTCTTTCTTTCAAACACTCACACATGTCCGGTCATTTCAAATACTCATACATGTCTGGTCATTGCAAGCACTAATACATTTCCTTTAAAATTATTTTTTTAAGGGGTAGCCCATTTTGCACCAATTTAGGCTACCAATATGCTACATGTAAACTATGTGATTTCTATTATATGATTTCTATGTGATTTTCGGCAGTATGACAGCAGAAACCGTCGTCTACAAAACCCCTTTTTAGACTAACCTGCAGGAAGAGAAAATAACAAACAATAGAAGCACTTAAAAGAGGCATGTACATCAAACTGGGGGCTCTCGCCCAAGACGAAATCCCAAAATCCAAAGCTGGGGGCTCTCGCCCGAGACAAAGTCAAAATCAAAGGGTACAGAAACATGTCAAAATGTATAAGTCAACGACAAAACGAAGGATAACTAATCCTCATCGCCACCAAGCATGGCTACAGTCGCCTCACGAGCAGCGATCTCAACAGACGGGCCGTCCCCTTCCGGGACTCCGCCAACTCTCACTCCAAGTCTCTCTGTGAAGAGATGCTTCATTTCAATCATTTAATTTCAAAATACAAAAATATACAATAAGATGGAAAGGGAATGAGAGGTTCATACCTGTCGATCCCGACCACCTGAGAGCGCCTCGATGACCGTGGCCTGTAGCTGGTTGGCCACCCTACACAAATCTACGTGCTAAGACGGTGCCACCTACACTCAAATATAAACAAAGGTCACATCAAAAACATTCCCAGGCCATGCAGGGAAAATGAAAGGACGATAGCCAAATCTTACCCTCCTCACTAGATGCTGCCAATCCTACAAGCCTGCGTCAGTCACCACGTCACTGAAATCGCGACTCCGAAGTCGTCGTCAAACTGGCCGCATCAGTTTACTCCAGCACCTCGGGGTAAGCTGGGGGCTCGACGCCCGCCACCTCGATCTCCTACAAAAGGTAGATGGCTCTATAATTGAAGATCATTCGTCACTTTTCAAATTAATTCAAAAAAAACATCTCGAGGTATGCTGGGGTCTTGACGCCTGCCACCTCGATCTCAAGTCAAGATCAAATAAATCATCAATTGATGATCGTTCGTCCCTTTTCAAATCAACTCAAAAAAACAAAAAAAAACAAGAAACAAGCAATGCTCCGGGACCCACCTTTCGGACATACAATACATGGGCTCGTCTTTTATCACCAGGACGTTGCTCGCCACAACCGAGCAGATTCCTCGGAATGTTTCGATCCCGACAGAGTCTTTCGCAGACCCGCGCCTTGACAGGCTTCAAAACCGTCACATGAGGCTATCATCTCAGCAGGACCCACCTTCCGGACAAACAATCCGTGGGCCTATGTTTTATCATCTGAACTTCGCCCGCCACAACCGAGCAGATTCCCAGGAATGATTCGATCCTGACAGAGTCTTCCATATATCAAGTTTCGCAAATTCATTTCAATATATGTTTCCCCGACGAGAGTTCGCCTGAGGACAGAGACAGGCAGATTCTCACATATGACGGCTGGCGAGCCTCATAACACAACCTTATTCAAGCGGCTACCGAGCCTCACGACGCACTTTATTCGACGGCTGGCGAGCCTCACATCGCACCTCAGTCAAAATAAGAGGAGCCTCAGGTATGACTCCTTCTTATGGCTGGCGAGCTTTTATACGTAGTCTAACAAACTTTAAACGACCCTCTCCGATAGTCGACAGAGTTTAAAATGTTCCCGACGACAGTTACTTGGTTCATTCCCATTGAACCGCCTCGCGTCGCCATAGTCGTCGGGTTGTAATCTTCGATTGACTTGATGGCTATACTTTGACTTTTGCCTTGTCCAAGCCTTAGTCAAAGTGGGGGCTCTATGGATACCTCAGTTCTACACCTTCCTCCAACCACCCAGTGATGATTGGGCCGCATCTTAAGTACGCGAAACGATTTATGACAGTTCATAAGTTGTTGGAGTGAGTGTCCTCAACAATAGTGCGATCACATAATTAAATCTCAATAATAAGAATACAAAGGGATGATGAATATTTTAGTCAACTGGTCAACATAAATCGGTAACGATTGGCTCAATAGAATTTGACGTTACTGTCGTATGACGGTGGTGATCAGTTGATCCCTTGAGGTCACACCTAAAGGACAATCCTCTAATCATGTACATTAATTAATTGTATAGCGATATAGATTAATTAATCTCTTAAATTGAACCAAGTTTATATTGTAAGTGAGAAATATATCTTATTATAATATGATTAAATAAGATTCATTTTAGTAACTTAATTATTATATTACTAAGAATGCATTATGTTTATGAAACATTTGAGATAAGCAAAATTGGTTGATTATAATTACGAATTGTTGTAGATTATATTAACCAAATATGAGATGACCCATTTTATTTACATGTAATTATAAATTGTGACTTAAAATGTTAAGTCTAATTTATTTGTTATGAAATTGCAGTTAAATTGGTTAAATGCACATTTATAAGCAAAGATTACATGTTACATGTCACATGTCACATGTCACATATGTGGCAAATGACAAATTGCAAAAATAAAATGGACACCCATCTTAAGTGGGGTGCACCGGTTTTATGTAGTGTACCAGAGGATGATTAGTTTTTGTGTATTAATCTAATTGAGAATTAGATGTAATCATATACTAGACTTATTGTTACACACTACCTATTTACATTGTTAAGAACAATTGAAAGTGAACAAACACCCCACAGTGGGGGCATGTGGCCGGTGCTAGTGAATAGGAAAAGAGGACAAGTTTCCTCTTATTTATACCACACTCCATTTCATATTTTCGTTCATGCAAAAAATCTCTACTTCTCTCTAACTTCTCACTAAACTTAAAGAAGTTCCCACAACTTAGTTCATATTTCTAATAACATTACTAGTGTAGTAATAAGAGGTTATTAGATTTATTTTAAGAGCTTCTACTATTATATACTAGTGTAGTAACTTAGTAGAGATTAAGGGGTTGTCTTGGGTGCTACTAATTGGAGAGTTTCTACTTTGAAACTTGGAAGATCAACCTCATATTACTAGCTCAAGAACAATATTTGAAAGGAGTTCAAATATTGTGCCCATATTTTCATAATCAATGTAAGAAATTGTTCTTTCATTATCTTTTGTTATGCATGCATAAGGTCCATATAGTTTAAGAGTAAACTATTAATAAAATGATATTAGATATGTCTAATATCGAGTTTAAGAAACTTACATAAGTATCGTCAAGCAATAGCTCAAATACTTGTGTCTACCCCTTGGCCGTCATCTACGCGCCGGTACTGTCGTTTTAACAGTCATAAGACTTTAATTTGGAGTCCGGGTCGAAAACCGTTTCAGTATCTATAAACCGTAGTAGGAAACCTCTGGGAATCGACGCAGCAGGTGCTGCGCCTCTTCGAAGGATCGCAATCCTGTTGCACCTCTTCCCCGGCTTGTTCTTTCCAACGTTTAAGTTGTTCTACAACTCTTTCACATTTTCTACTATAAAAGGAGAGGTTCGTTCTCACTTTGAAGGCACGCTAGTGTTCCGCCCCTTCTCTTCTCTCTTTGCATTCTAGACCTTCCTCTAAGCTATCGACATCTACGTGCTGGATAAATCGACCACGTAAGCTCAAATCCTTCTGAGTACCTGTCACATTTGCATTTGACTGACCCATTTGACCAATTACAAAATTAATCAACTTAATCAATCTATCTTAGTCCTTTAACAAGGGCACTTATTGCATACATTCGAGTCGAGCTATCCCTAAAACGTTAACTTTGTTAATCTCGTTTTGTCAACATGTAAGTCTGAGGATGTAATTCCGTCTATTTATTTATTTGTATTTATTTTCATATTATTAATGTAAGATCTATGTTAGAAATAAATTGAAAACCGATTTAAAAGAAAAATTCTTTTAAGAAAACCTTTTAATTAGTCATCAGACGTCGAGACAAAACACAGAAGCATAAGCGCCTCTTTCAGAGGCTGCCTGCTCCTGCACTTCTTCTTCTTCCTCTAGTTTCTACTTCTTTTGTTTTCCTTTTCCTTATTTTATACATAAGTCGTATTTATCTTTCATAAATCGTCTTCTTCTCGTCCTAGATCCCTAATTATTCACTATTAGCGGGTTTTTGTCTTTAAATCAAGATAGGATTTTAGAGATTTGATTTGTAAAAAATCAAGTCTTTAAGCTTCGTTATTGATACAATTAGTCTTTTAATTTAATATGTTGAACCACTTTTACTCAAGTTTTGGATCATCAATAAATCGTAAAAATACCAACGAACATTAACTGATTGCGATTCTGGCTTCACAGCCAGAACCCAACTCGAGAACAGACGCAACAGGTGTTGTGCCTCTTCCAGAGGACGCACCTACTGTCGCGCCTCTTCCAGAGGAGGCACCTTCTGCCGTGCCTGTTTTGGGTTGGATTCTGTCTCTGAATTTGATTATCGTTTCGACGTAGCTTTAGTTATGTATTTAATCGACTACTAACTCTAATTTCACTGCTAATCCGTCAAATTATTTTCTTTTCTTTCAAACCTTTGTTTTGTGTATATTTCTGACATAGATCATGTAATCAGTTGTAATCTCATTTAATCATTGTATTCTATGATTTTCTACCTTTCTTTTATGAGTAATTCAATCCTAAATTCCCAATTACGACATAATTGAGTGCTAATTAGATGTTCACCGAAATAGTCTAATTCACATGTTATGATTAAAACGTGGATGTTACATTACATGCATATAATCGAAAACATATCAAGTACAGACGATTTCCCTAATCATTAATAGAGACCTCTATCGAGGCGGGCGGAATTAGGTGTTCGATTACAGAGCTTCCTAATACGTACCATAACTGTAACACCCGCAAATGTACCCTATATTAATAGTGAAAATATTTTACGGATACTTTTCAGCGAAATTTAGTTTTAGTTTAGAATTAAATTTCCCGTGTCAAATTTAGCATTTCCGAGTTCGTATTTGGATATTACGCGAGATTTCAAGTGAATTCCGTCTTAAGTCGTCTTTGACTTTTCTCGACTTTTTCCACTAACTCACTCATACTCCCTCATAACCTAATACTACCTCACACAACTCAACTCTTACTTCTTCCTTAAGAAAACCCATGAAAACCTAGCTTCCATAATCTTCCAAGCTTAGATTCGTCATAACTCATTCGTTTCTCGCTCAAATTCACGTAAGTTCGTCTTATATTTCCCCTCTTAGCTTCCTCTATCCGTATTGGTAATAAAATTACCGTCTTTCTCGCTTTTCAAACTTTCCGTCCTTCTCAAGGTGAAGAATATTCATCTTTTATTAACTATTTGTATGTGGTGACCTTCAAGATCCCGACAAAGACTATTTCTTAATCGAAGAGGACCTTGAAGCGGAGTGAAGACGCATAAAGGTAACGGTGAA
>JAIUZE010031183.1:0-11188 GCA_022085475.1 Heliosperma pusillum | reverse complement strand
GTGGTACGATGGTCCCTTGTAAGAGACCTTTGTTATTGAGATGATTTGCTTTGCTATCACCCTAAGTCTGAAAGAAGAAACTTTGTGGATTAAACCTTAAACCTTTACTCGTGCCATCATTCCTTTTCATTTCCATTCTTGAATGTTTTTTGTCAAGATTGATCTTTAAGAAATTACAAGCTCGTACTTTCTTTCTTACTCAAATATCTTCATAACTCTACTATCTGCTTTGTCTCTTCCTCAACCTCGTTTTCCTTTTTCGCCTTCGCCTTTTTCATCTTATCGTAGTCTTTAGTGACGCTTCCTAATGTTCCTTGTATCATGTTCTTTTATCCCTACTCTCTTGTGAGGTAGTTTCTCTTTAGCTAATGTAAGGAGTTAGCGGTTGTGTTTTGATGATGCACTAAATATGGTACCTACCCACCCTATGGAGCTAGATTCATGTTTAATTGACTATAAGGAATTGAGGATAGGTAGGTTGAACTCTCTTGGTGATTTTAGACTTTGAATCTTGATATTGTAATATCACCTTGAGGATCAAATAGATCGTAATAGTAGTTGTTGTTATTAAGGATTATAGTGGTTGCTTTAAAGATTACTTAAGAAAATTTTTGTCCTTATATGTTGGACCCTAATGGGAATAAATACTTTGTGGAATTTGGATTGGATGACACAACTTGAGGAATATAGTCATAAGCGAAAACCGTTGTATTGGGAGTTTGAAAGAACTAAATGAATTGATGAACGGTCGCATTGCTCTATAATTGGCAAAAGTTAAGTGAAATGAGATTGTGAGACTAACCTCTTTAGAGATTTGTGATTTAACTTTTGAATATGAGAAGGTTCATTGTTAATAGTTTAGGGTAATGAATTTTGGAATAAATTGGATCAAAGGATTTCATGGTAAGTCTCTTTTACCTTGTGGTTGTTAGCGGTTTTGTTTCCCTAATTATAAATATTTTGATGATGGTTTCCAATAAGAGTTTTGATGGATCTAAGAAGATTAGAGTTCTTAATGAATCTTTCATGTGGTTGTTAGTTGTGGTGTCTACCGTGCCGATGGACCTTAGAAGATTCTATTTGAATTTGAATAATTGGGAATTGTTACTCGAAGTGTCAGGATTATGAAATATTTTGGTAAGAATCTGATGATTGAAAATGTTGAGGATATATTGCACTCTCTTGAGGACTAGTTTACTCGTGGAGTTAGTGATGTCGAGTTGCGATCGACATTTGAATAGTCATAAAAGGAGCATAGTATTGTGGTTCATTCCTCTCTTTTCCCTCAAATTGATCCTTACTCAATCCGCTACTTTCAATCCTTCCCCTTTTTAGTCCATTTTACTCGTTTGAATGTATCTCTTAGTATCACGATTTGTGATTTCGATGTTCGAGTCGCTCTATGTTCGGGTATTGTCTCCTTATTTTGATTCTACCCTTGAGAAAACTTTCAAATCTCCATATCGTAATCCTAATTTAACTTTTTAAAATAGTCTAAAGATGGTTTGTGTACCCTCTTTTGGAGAAAATAGATTTCTTTCCCTTTTATATTAGGATTTTGTGTTTGGTTGGATGTTTGGACTTGTTATTGGAGACGTCTGGTGACTAGTCCTGCACTTACTAACACTTGTTTTGATTTTCGATTTCACTATTTCGGCATTGATTTAATTTTTGATAGCTAGAATTCTCGTTCACGACGGCCACTCTTGTGATTCGTAAATAAAGTTTCTCACTTATGAAAAATTTACTTAAACCGTTTTCGATAAGAACATCATTTCATAAATGTTTCCCCTTATAAGAGTTTTCGTATTAATTTTGAAAACCGATTCTTGTCCTTAATACTTTTGTTTTCTACTCTCAAGTTTCGAGGACGAAACTTTTTAAAAGGTGGGGTGATTGTAACACCTGGAAATGTACCCTATTTTTCTAGTAGAAATATTTTACGGATACTTTTCAGCAAATTTAAGTTTTAATTTAGAATTTAATGTTTCGAGTCGAATTTAGGATTTCCGAGTTCGTATTTGGAATTTCCGCGAGATTCCATGAGAATCCCGTCTTAAGGCGAGTTTGACTTTTCTTGACTTTTGAGCCGTCTTTGAGTTTCGTTGACTTTTCCGACTCACCCTTTACTTATACTCCCTCATACTCCTTAACCTAATTCATTCACACAAACACAACCTTTCTTCCTCCTTAAGAAATCCCCAAAACTTTCCCTCTTTGATTTCGATCTTAGATTTCGCCTAGCTCAATCGTTTCTTGTTGGAATTTCCGTAAGTTCGTCTTATTCTTCCCCTCTTAACTTCCTCTATCCGTATTGATCTTAAAATCATCGTCTTTCTCGCTTTTTAAATTATCCGTCGTTCTCAAGGTGAATGATATTCATTTTTATTATCTAATTGTTTGAGGTGGAGACTAGGAAAGCCTTAGTTAAAGTTTTTTTTTCAACTTTAAAGACGATTAAAGGTAAAGGTGTTCTGAAGGGTACTCGATATCATTTAGTGTTGTACAGGCTTTATTGCTAGGATTCGTATTTAGGAATTACGATAAGTGTAAGTTAGGAAATTAGTTATGGATAATGATTGTTGTTGTTTGATGATTGTTGATGCTGAATATTGATTGTTGATAGTTATTAGAGAGGAATTATGAGAATTGGAAATGATAGGATTGAATTTTGTTGAAGGCTCTCGGGTGAATTGGTAACAGAGTGTTTCACGGTCGTGAGATGTCATTTCACGGTCGTGAAACTCATTTCACGGTCGCGAAATACAAGTCACGGTCGTGACTTGTGCAGTTTCACTGCACTGACCCTTTTTGGTAGAATGATCATATCTCCTTCGTTACTTGCTTGTTTTGGGCTTGTGACCATTTGTTGGAACCGTAAGAGGATAAGCTATAACCTCGACTTATAATTTCTGTATTTTCATATCTAGAACTCTTGTTATGACTGTTTGAAGTGAACCCTTGTTTTAGTTAGTTTCCAAACTTATTGTTTTGGAGAGGTATCTATGTTTCTTGTTTATTATGCTTTTTAAACTTTGTCTAATGCTTATGTATCTTGTATTGATTCATGTTTTGGATATATGATATTCTCATTCGCTTGTATCACATGTTTTGTGACGGTTTTGGTATGTTCCCACTTTGAGTCGGTTTTCACAAATGATACGGTTTGAGCACTATTTTGTCTTGTGCTTGGTACTCTCATTCCCTTGGCTACCTTCCCGTTCATAAGGCTGGAATGTCGGAACGGAGAGGTATCCTACTGCTTAAATGCATGTGTTAGTGGGCATACGACGACGTTGTTGGGAGTTGAACGCTATGCGTTGTTCGCCCCGGCCGCAGTCAAATGTTGTTGTACTGAGAGGTGGTTGTTATTTGATGTAGCGTACGTTGTTATGGGCTTGAGCTCTTTCGCCTTTCGTGAATTGATCTACCGAAATTTGGGGTACTCGGCGTTTTCTTTGTAAGACCGAGTCTTGGATGCGAAACGTGATCGCATGTCGAATCGGAAAATGTGATTCCGAGAATCTGGCCAGGTTTAGATTAGGAGCCGTTTAATTATCGTTCCTACAAGGAGGAAATTAGTCTACATATACGAAATGTGATCGTGTATGCGTTCAGGGAAATGTGATCTCGTGGATGCCTTTTAATCATACTTGCCATGTACACGGTGCTAGTGCGTTTCATTTACCGTGAGAGATGTCGTTTTTGTGTCGTCGTTCTTGAATGCGTGATTTCATGACTTATTATTCATGGTCATTGCATGATTGGGCATCGTCTATGTCTGGTTCGTGAAATGAAGGGATGATATAGTTGGTTTAATGGGATCATCGACATGACTTGACTTGTTTGTCTGTCGAGTCTAATCTTAATCAAGCTTATACCGCTAAAGGTGAGATGCAAGCCCTAGTGAGCGTATTCGGTTGCCTAAGAGTGTCTGCCCCGAGTCTTTGAATAACATGATGGTTTCAGATTTGATTTCCACATGATCTTATCATTATTTATCGAATAGCCTATCTATTCTTATCGTATCTCACATGTATATCTATATATGCATGATTTTACTTTTGTATTTCCTTATATGTACGTTTATGGTGATATGGCTGGGAGAACCCGGAGTTACTCCCCACTGATTGTGGCGTTCATTTTTTTCATGAATGAACAGGTTGCTTGCATGGAGGGCTTTTTGCTTATGCTATTTTGGGTTCGGGTGTGAGCTAGCGGGCGTTGTCCCTGGATGAAACACCTCTAGACGTTGTTTAGCTAGTTGCTAATTACTTTGTCTTTTGTTGACACTTTGAGAGACTACGTCTCTTGTTGTATTTTTATTTAGTTTGTAATATTTTGACACTCCTCGTATTTTTCTATCTTGCATGTATAAAGGTTTTTAAAATACCGTATTTTCCGCTATATTATTTCACATGCTTGTATGTTTTATATTTACGCATTCGCGAGGGTTGTCACAATAAATTTCATGTGCGGTCGGAAGTCTTATGCAACGAAGTTTCAAAAACGGATCCTGTAACACCCGGAAATGTACCCTATTTTTCTAGTGAAAATATTTTACGGATACTTTTCAGCAAATTTAAGTTTTAATATAGAGTTTAATGTTTCGAGTCGAATTTAGAATTTCCGAGTTTGTATTTGGAATTTCCGCAATATTCCATGAGAATCCCGTCTTAAGTCGTCTTTGACTTTTCTTGACTTTTAAGTCGTCTTTGACTTTTCTTGACTTTTGAGTCGAGTTTGATTTGCTTTGACTTTGGAACCGTCTTTGACTTTTCTCCTACACAACTCACACTACTCCTTAACTTAATATTTCATTCAACACAAAATCAAACACATTTCTTCCTCTCTAAGAAATCTCAACTTTCCCTCTTTGATATCGATCTTAGAATTGTCGTAACTTCTTCGTTCCTTGATAGAATTTACGTAAGTTTGTCTTATTCTTCTTCCCGTACCTTCCTCTATCCGTATTGATATTAAAAGTATCGTCTTTCTCGCTTTTCAAGCTTTCCGTCTTTCTCAAGATGAACTTTATTCATCTTTTTACGATCTATTTGTAGGTGGAGACCTCCAAGATCCCGACAAAGACTATTTCCTTATAGAAGAGGAGCTTGACGAGTAGTAGAGACGCTTAAAGGTAACGGTGAAGGGTTACTCGATATCATTTACGTGTTTTACATGCTTTATATGCTAGAAATCGTATTTAGAATACGATTAGAAGCTTAGGAATCACGCTATGATTAATGAATGTTGTTATATGATGATTATTAATGATGTATATTGATTGTTGATGATTATTAGAAGTATATATGAGAATTGGATTGATTTGGTTAAGTGAGCAAGGCTCACGGGTGAACTGGTGCTCCTGGCCGGTCGACCGGCTGCCGGTCTGCCAACCGGCTGGGAACACATCAGTAACACCTTTGGAAATTTTGGATTTGTATGAAGAAAGGCTCTGTGCCGGTTGACCGGCCGCCGGTCTACCGACCGGCCCAGACCACATTTCTCTGTTTTTGGTGATTTTTGGTTTTTGCCCTGTATTCTGAGCCGGCCGCCGGTCCCCTGACCGGCCTGGAACACGGCTGTGTTGTTTTCCTCTAGCTTATAAAACTCGTAATTTATAATAGTTCGCATGATCCGTTTATCGTAAAATTTTACGTAATGACTTATAATATTCATGTTTTGGATAGATGATATTTTATTCGCTTGTATCACATGTTTCGTGACGGTTTTCGATATATCCCTCTTTTGAGTCGGTTTTTACATATGTTATGAATTGAGCACTAATGATTTTGTGCTATGAACTCTCATTTCCCGGCTACACCTTATACTCGTTAGACTGGAATGTCGGAGCGATGGGGTGTATCCTTGATGCTCGTTTGCATGTTTAGTGGGGATATGACGACGTTGTTAGGAGGCGAACGCAATGCGTTGGTCGACCCGACCGTCAAATGTTGTATACTTGCGAGGTGGTGTCATTGCATGTAGCGTACTAGCTTGACTTTTGACTATAGATCTCTTTCCGCCTCTTTCGTGAATTGATCTACCGAATTTGGGGTACTCGGCATATATATTGTAAGTCCGTGTCTTGGATGTGGAACGTCTTACCACATGTCGAATCGGAACACGTCTTATTCCGAGAGTCTGGGCAGGTTTAGACTAGGACCGTATTATTATCGTTCGTCCTAACGAGAGGATTAGAGTCTTGTGTGTACGAAACGTCTTATCGTACATGATTCCGGGAAACGTCTTATCCCGTGAACTTGTTTGTCTGGGTCATGAGTATACGAAACGTCTTATCGTATACGGTTCAGGGAAACGTCTTATCCTGTGGACTCCATTGACTTGTCTTGCTATTGTACATGATGCTAGTGCGTGTCATTTACCGGGAGAGGATGTCATCAATATATTGATATGGTTGGTGAATGATATATGCATTGACATGGAGTGACTGGTATGGTGTTGTTTGTCGAGTCTCAATCTTAAAAACTGTATACCGCAACGGTGAGATGTAAGCCCTTAGTGAGCGTATCGGTGGCCGCTAAGAGTGTCTTCCCGAGTCTGAATACATGATGGGATTCGGATTTGTGCCTCTTATGTTCTCATCATTATCTATAGAATTGTCTATCTATTCTTATCATAACTCACATGTATATCTATATATGCATGCTTTTACTTTTGTATTTCCTTATATGTACGTTTGATGTGATATGGCTGGGAGAACCCGGAGTTACTACCCACTGACTGTGGCGTTCATGTTTTTCATGAATGAACAGGTTGCTTGCATGGATTGACTTTTTGGATATGATATTTTGGGGTTCGGGTGTGAGCTAGCGGGCGTTGTCCCTGGAAGTTGTCACTCCTCTAGACGATAAGTAGTTTGCGAAAACACTGTCTTTGCTAACATTAGAGACTAGTCTCTTTATTGTAATTCCGTAGTTAGTTGTAACATTGTGACACACTCGTGTTATATATATCTGCATGTTAAAGGTTTTTAAAATACCGATATTCCGCAATTATTTCACATGCTAGTATGTTTATATTACGCATTCGAGAGGTTGTCACAAGGTGGTATATCAGGAGTTCGATCGCTCCGCGCACACAGTGACCCCTAATTAAACGACATGGACATTCCTTGAAATAATAAAATGAGAGTTGGGTAGAAGTTAGGACTTACTTGGTAGTCTTTGTTTATGCTTATTGATAGGAGTAACTTAAATTGTTTTTGTTCTTATGAAGATGGTTAGACCGCGTTTAGCTGAGAATATTATGATGGAGGCTCTTGCTCAAGTGCTGAAGAATCAGCAAGATGCCGCTCTAGCTAATGCCAACCAAGTTCCCCCTAGAAGGGAGGACAACCATCAAGGTGGCTATGCATGGGTGGCGGGTAAAATTGCAAGGAGTAAGATCGTACCATATGGTGGCGAGCCGGATCCTACGGAGTTATCCGATTGGTTCCGTGAGATGGAAAAGCAGTTCGATCTATACCAATTCCGAGAAGAGGACAAGGTTAGGATCGCAAAGCACTTTCTGGTGAGGGAAGCCGACAACTGGTGGGCTATCACAAGTGCCACTGCCGTTCTTGAAGAGGACTTTAACTGGGCTTGCTTTAAAGCTCTTGTGGAGGGTAGATTTTATCCTAAGGAGCTTAAAAAACAAAGGCTCAAGGAGTTCATTGATTTTAAGCAAGGCAACTTATCAGCTCAGGAGTTTACTACGGAGTTTAATAAGCTTGCGCATTTCGCTCCGAGGCTTATTCGTGATGATGAAGACCTTGCATTCTATTACCGTAACAAGTTGAGTGCCGTTCTTCAAAGTAAGGTAAGGAGGTGCTCTACTTCTTTCGGGGAGTTGTATGATGATGCCCTTTGGGCCGAGAACTCAATGAAGGCCGTTAGAGATGAAGCGAAGATGAAGAATCTCTCTCCTTCCCCCTCTTTCAATCCAAGGTCAAACTTCAATGACAAAAGATCTCTCGCTCCTTCTTCTTCTAATGCCTATTCTAACAAGAGGCGTTTCAATACTCCCTCAAACTCCAATGCAAGATCACTTGTTCCTTATCACCATCAAGCTATCTCAAATGCGGCTCCTAGGCCCAATGCTTTCCCTCAAGCTCAAGGACGAATGTGTGACGGTTGTAGAAGACCCGTTCATCCCGGAGTTGGATGCTATGATAGGCCCCTCTTTTGTTTTCTTTGCAAGAAGCCGGGTCATCGCTTTCGTGATTGCCCCGACCGTCAGAATCCCGCACCCGGTGCCAAAGCTAAGGGATCCATCTTTGTACTCAGCCGAGCCGAAGCTAATGCTCACCCGGAGATCGTGACTGGTAGGTTCATTTCCTTAGATCAATTTCGTTTTCCTTTTCCGCTTTCATCTTTTCCATCAGATCATAGTCCTTGTATGATGCCTCCTAGCGTTCATAGTTTCACGTCCGTCTTCCTTGACCTCTAGTGAGGTAGTTTTCTCTTTAGCTAATTTAAGGAGTTAGTGATGTCGAGTTGCGATCGACATTTGAATTGTCTTAAATGGGGCATAGTGTTGTGGTTCATTCCTCTCTTTTCCCTCAAATTGATCCTTACTCAATCCGCTACTTTTCAATCCTTCCCCTTTCTAGTCCACTTTATTCGTGTGGTCGTATCTCTTAGTATCACGATTTGTGATTTTGATGTTCGAGTTCGCTCTACGTTCGGGTATTGTCTCCTTATTTTGATTTCATCCTTGAGAAAACTTCCAAATTTCATATTGTATTTCCAATCTAAAGTTTCACCGAAGTTTTAAAGATGAATTTTGTACCTCCTTTTTGGAGAAAGTAGATTCTTTCGCTTTTATATTTGGATTTTGTGTTTAGGTGGGTGTTTAGATCTGTTATTGGAGACGTCTGGTGACTAGTCTTGCACTTACTAACACTTGTTTTGATTTTCGATTTCACTATTTCGCCATTGATTTAATTTGTGATAGCTAGAGTTCTCGTTCACGACGGGCACTCTTGTGATTCGTAAATAAAGTTTCTCACTTATGAAAAATTTACTTAAACCGTTTTCGAGAAGAACCTCGTTTCATAAATGTTTCCCTTGTAAAAGCTTTCTTGTTAATTTTTAAAACCGATTCTTGTCTTTGATACTTTTGTTTTCTACTCTCAAGTTTCGAGGACGAAACTTTTTAAAAGTTGGGGTGATTGTAACACCCGGAAATGTACCCTATTTTTCTAGTAGAAATATTTTACGAAATCTTTTCAGCAAATTTAAGTTTTAATTTAGAATTTAAAGTTTCGAGTCGAATTTAGAATTTCCGAGTTCGTATTTGGAATTTCCGCGAGATTCCATGAGAATCCCGTCTTAAGTCGTCTTTGACTTTTCTTGACTTTTAAGTCGTCTTTGACTTTTCTTGACTTTTGAGTCGAGTTTACTTTCTTTGACTTTGGAACCGTCTTTGACTTTTCTCCTACACAACTCACACTACTCCTTAACCTAATATTTCATTCAACACAAAATCAAACACATTTCTTCCTCTCTAAGAAATCTCAACTTTCCCTCTTTGATATCGATCTTAGAATTGTCGTAACTTCTTCGTTCCTTGATGGAATTTACGTAAGTTTGTCTTATTCTTCTTCCCGTACCTTCCTCTATCCGTATTGATATTAAAAGTATCGTCTTTCTCGCTTTTCAAGCTTTCCGTCTTTCTCAAGATGAACTTTATTCATCTTTTTACGATCTATTTGTAGGTGGAGACCTCCAAGATCCCGACAAAGACTATTTCCTTATAGAAGAGGAGCTGGACGAGTAGTAGAAACGCTTAAAGGTAACGGTGAAGGGTTACTCGATATCATTTACGTGTTTTACATGCTTTATATGCTAGAAATCGTATTTAGTATACGATTAGAAGCTTAGGAATCATGCTATGATTAATGAATGTTGTTATATGATGATTATTAATGATGTATATTGATTGTTGATGATTATTAGAAGTATATATGAGAATTGGATTGATTTGGTTAAGTGAGCAAGGCTCACGGGTGAACTGGTGCCAACCGGCTGGGAACACATCAGTAACACCTTTGGAAATTTTGGATTTGTATGAAGAGGGGCTCTGTGCCGGTCGACCGGCCGCCGGTCTACCGACCGGCCCAGACCATATTTCTCTGTTTTTGGTGATTTTTGATTTTTGCCCTGTATTCTGAGCCGGCCCACCGGCCGCCGGTCCCCTGACCGGCCTGGAACACGGCTGTGTTGTTTTCCTCTAACTTATAAAACTCGTAATTTATAATAGTTCGCATGATCCGTTTATCGTAAAATTTTACGTAATGACTTATAATATTCATGTTTTGGATAGATGATATTTTATTCGCTTGTATCACATGTTTCGTGGCGGTTTTCGATATATCCCTCTTTTGAGTCGGTTTTTACATATGTTATGAATTGAGCACTAATGATTTTGTGCTATGAACTCTCATTTCCCGGCTACACCTTATACTCGTTAGACTGGAATGTCGGAGCGATGGGGTGTATCCTTGATGCTTGTATGCATGGTTAGTGGGGATATGACGACGTTGTTAGGAGGCGAACGCAATGCGTTGGTCGACCCGACCGTCAAATTTTGTATACTTGCGAGGTGGTGTTATTGCATGTAGCGTACTAGCTTGACTTTTGACTATAGATCTCTTTCCGCCTCTTTCGTGAATTGATCTACCGAATTTGGGGTACTCGGCATATATATTGTAAGTCCGTGTCTTGGATGTGGCCACGTCCTCACTGCACAACATGTCGAATCGGAACATGTCTTATTCCGAGAGTCTGGCCAGGTTTAGACTAGGACCGTATTATTATCGTCGTCCTACCGAGAGGATTAGAGTCTTGTTTGTACGAAACGTCTTATCGTACATGATTCCGGGAAACGTCTTATCCCGTGAACTTGTTTGTCTGGGTCATGAGTATACGAAATGTCTTATCGTATACGGTTCAGGGAAACGTCTTATCCTGTGGACTTCCATTGACTTGTCTTGCTATTGTACACGATGCTAGTGCGTTTCATTTACCGTGAGAGATGTCATCAATATATTGATATGGTTGGATGAATGATTATATGATTGATCATGGAGTGACTTGGTATGGTTTGTTTGTCGAGTCTCAATCTTATCAAACTTATACCGCTAACGGTGAGATGTAAGCCCTAGTGAGCGTATTCGGTT
>JAIUZE010031180.1:0-10089 GCA_022085475.1 Heliosperma pusillum | reverse complement strand
GAAGATTTTATGAAGGTTTTGCTCAAGAACGATGAAGAACAAATGATGAACGACGAAGAACAAGAAGAACGATCAAATAAAGTGATGTTTTGATCTTAATTTGATTTGTTGTAAAATGAAAAGTTGTTTGTGAGTTATGATGAGTGGTGGAGCCGTGTGTTTATAGGCAATTAAGGATGTCGGATTTTGAATTTGTTGTTACGTAATTGACTCGCGTTAAATAATTATTTTACGGTAAACGATTAAATATAATTAACGATAAAGTTAATTACACTAAATATCAAGATATTATGATATGGTAATGAAAAATAATGAAAATATCAAGGCTTAAGAGTGGGTAAGGGAGCCGTGTGATGTTGAGCTTGTCGGGTCCGATTTCGAGCGTTTTGCGTAGTTTTCGTTAACTGATCGATAAAGTAAATAGTTATCTAGATATTATTATATATTAATCAAAAGTAATGAAAATATCAAGGTCTATTAGTGGACAAGAGTGCCGTGTGATGTTGGGTGATATCGGGTCTGTTTTTGCTCGATTTGCGTAATTTTCGTTAACTGATCGATAAAGTTAATAAATATCTAGATATTTTGATTAGTTTAATCAAAATAATTAAAATATCTATTTGTGAGTGGAAAGCGATGACACGCGCGTGTGACTCATGCCAAAGTCGAGTTTCGATTTTGTTTCGCGCTTTACGATGAGTCGGGAATAGTTAAATGACGTTCGGTTAAAACCGTAAAAGTTATTCTTTAAATTCCGAATAAATTCAAAATAATTATATTAAATTATGATAAATCTTAATAAATCTAAATAAAAATAAATCAAAAATATTATTTTTTTAAATAAAATTTCGGTCTTCAAACTTATGAGACGAGTCGGGAAAAGTCAACGGAAGTCAAAGTTGACTGAAAAGTCGAAAAAAGTCGAAGATGACTTAAAAGTCAAGAAAAGTTTAGGACGACTTAAAAGTCAAGAAAAAGTCAATGACGACTTTAAAAAGTCAAGGAAAAGTCAAAGACGACTTAAAAGTCAAGAAAAGTCAAAGATGACTAAAAACGGTCTTTTCATGGAATCCCTCAAAAATTCCAAATACGAACGCGGAATTTCAAAATACGACCCGGAACAAAAATTCCTATTTTAAAAACTTAAGTTCTACTGAAAAGTGTTAGTAAATATTTTTACTAGAAAAATTGGTATTTTTCGGGTTGTTACACGTGTAGATGACGATCAAGGGGTAGACACAAGTGTTTGAGCTATCACTTGACGATAAAATTACGATTGATTATAAATCGTTTCGCTTACCAAACATGCGACCCAATCATCACTGGGTGGTTGGTGGAAGGTGTAGAACTGAGTTATCTATAGAGCCCCCACTTTGACTGAGGCTTGGTCAAGGCAAAAGTCAAAGTACAACCATCAGGTCAATCGAAGATTACAACCTGACGACTATGGCGACGCGAGGCGGTTCAAGGGGTCTGAACCAAGAACCTATCGTTGGGAACATTTTAAAGTATGTCGACCATCGGGGAGGGTCATTTAAAGTCCATTAGACAACGTATAAAAGTTCAGCAGCCATAAGAAGGAGTCATACCTGAGGCATCTTCTTATTTGGGATGAGGTGCGATGTGAGGCTCGCCACCGTCAAATGGGGTTGCGTTATGAGGCGCGCCAGCCGTTTGAGTGGGCCGCGTTATGAGGCGCACTAGCCGTTGAGAAGATATCATATGTGAGAATCTGTCTGTCTCTGTCCTTAGGCGAACTCTCGTTGGAGAAACATATATTGAAAGGAATTTGCGAAACTTGATATATGGAAGACTCTGTCAAGATCGAATAATTGCGAGGAATCTACTCGGTTGTGGCGAGCAACATTCTGGTAATAAAAGATGGACCCATGGATTGTATCTCCGAATGGTGGGTCCTTGCTGAGATGATAATATCATGTGACGTTTTTGAAGCCTGTCAAGGCGTGGGTATACGGAAGATTCTGTCAGGATCGAATCATCCCGGGGGATCTGCTCGGTTGTGGCGAGCAAAATTCTGATGATAAAAGATGGGCGCATGGTTTGTATGTCCGAAAGGTGGGTCCCTACTAGGATGATAACCTCATCTGACGGTTTTGAAGCCTGTCAAGGCGTAGGTATACGGAAGGTTCTGTCAGGATCGAATCATTCAGGGGGATCTGCTCGGTTGTGGTGTGCGACATCCTGATGATAAAAGACGGGCCCACGGATTGTATCGCCCTAAAGATGGGTCTTAAGCACTGTTTGTTTCTGGTTTTTGTATTGTTTGAATTGACTTTAGAAGTGACGAACGGTGTCAATTGAAGAGCTAGTTGAAATGATTTGATATCGAGGTGGCATGCGTCAAGCCCTCCCAGCTTACCTCGAGGTGTTTGTTTTCGTTGTTTTTTTTGTTGAGTTTGTTTGAAAAGTGACGAATGATTGTCAATTAAAAAGCCATTTGATCTTTGTAGGAGATCGAGGTGGCAGGCGTCAAGCCCCTAGCTTACCTCGAGATGTTTGAATTAAATTATTTGAGAAGTGACGAACGATCGTCAAAATTAGTCATTTGACCTTTGCAAGAGGTCGACGTGGCAGACGTCAAGCCCCCAGCTTACCTCGAGATGTTTGCTATTTTGTTGCATATGAATGCGTTTGATTTGACCTTTATTTGAATATAGGTGGCACCATCTCAGTACGTAGCGTTGTGGAGGGTGGCCAACCGGCTGCGGGCCACGGCCATCGAGGCGCTCTTAGGTGGTCGGGATCGACAGGTATGAACCTCTCTTTCCTCCTTGTTGTATCTTCATGTATTTTGAAATTAGGTGATTGAAATGAGGCATTTCTCCACAGAAAGACTTGGAGCGAGAGTTGGCGGAGTCACGGGAGGAGACGGCACGTCTGTTAAAAGAGTTGGAGGCCAGGGATGCTGAGATCACCGCTCTTGAGGCGACTGTAGCCGAGCTGGGCGGTGATGAGGATTAGTTGTATTTTGTTTTGTTGTTGACCTGTACATTTTGGATTATTTCTGTATATTTGGATTTTGACTTTGTCTCGGGCTAGAGCCCCAGTTTGATGTATATATTTGAGTGCCTTTGCTGTTGGGTGTTCTATGTTCCTGCAAGTTAGCCTAGAAAATAGGTTTTGGTAGGCAACAGTTTCTATCGTCATGCTGCCGAAAATCATATAGAAATCATATATAACTCACATAATTGAAATCACGTAATTTACATCTAGCATATTGGTGGCCTAAACTGGCGCAAAATAGGTTACCACTTAAAAAGGAATGTGCTCATTTGGCGGTCATGTCGATTTGCGTCTTGAAAAGCGAACCCGACAAGGATTAGAAATCCAAGATGAAGTTAGTTATGAAATTGATGAGATTTTCCTTTATTATTCTTATCGAATTTCAAATGCAAACGCTGACAGGGTTGTCGCGTACCCTAATCAAAGATAAATAACCCAGTCTAGGCTAACAACAAATTAATGTAATTAGGGAAGTAAGGGGTCGATCTCGGGGAGACGGGAGATACTTGTGAATAGTTATGGTTAGAACTCTATCTTGTACGATTGGCAAATGTTTGTCACTAATTACTAAATGCTATAATAAAAATGATAACAATACAATAAAGAAAAGAATCTAGGGAAATAGGTTCGCACATGTAGATTAACATATTGATGAAATTGGATTTAGAACATGCAAATAATTCATTGTGAGTTCGTAAGAATGATGTGTTCATTACAATCATAGATCAGATGGTCTAGCAGGCTTTTAGGCAATTTACTAGGTCTTAATCCACCATGTCATGCTTTGTCTATTCAATTCACGTATTTCTACCTTGGAAAAGAATTCCATTTTAGTCAATGATTTTGGCCAGAAATCGTTAACCATCGTTACAATCCAAACATGCATAGACATAACGTTTTAAAGCACAATTTCTTTTATCCAATTTTCATCTTTTAATCAACCTAACATGGCTACCCTACACCATAGAAAAACGACTACTTATGCATGATTAGCAATGAAAGGGCAACTAAGATTATAAAACTAAGAATGGTAAACATGATAAAGGAAATACTAAAACAAAATGAAACTATAATGTAAACACGAGAATAAAGATTACCGGAAAGGATGAGCGAAGATCGAAATGGAATAAGAACTTGAATAGGAAATGCAAACCCAGAAACTTGAGTTCCAATTACAAGTAGAACCATACAATGGAAGAAAACTTAGAACTAAACTAAACTAGAGAAAACTAAAACTAAACTAAACTAAGAAAGATAAGAGAAAGAAGAAAAACTAAACTAAAGAGAGAAGTGTTTTTGTACATGTTAGTTGTTGTTCAAATTGTGTGTGATGCATAGGCTATTTATAGGGTTGAGAGGCTGCTGTGTTTCGTCCAAATTCATACCCTAGACAACCTAATAAAGCACTCCATTAAGGCTTGGTAGAATAAGAGCCCAGAAGCGTTCACCAGCAGACTTCCCCGATCGGGGATGTGGTAATCCGATCGGGGATGTTGTCTGTTCAGAACTTTGACTTTTGTTTGATCTTCCCTTGGTACGTGACTTTATCTACCTTGACTCCATTGACTTTAGATTCGAATAGGGACGTAACTAACACCTCTTGGGCCTCATTTCCTCCCCTATTTGAGCTTGATCATGTCCCCAAGGGTTAAGGGCCGGAGCATGAAGTTTGAGACGACTTTTGTCGATGAATAGCAAAACCGTCGCAACTCTTGCATATGAGCTCGGAATGACTTGAAACTTGTTCGACTCGGAACCTCTAGATCTTTATAGCATGCCATCTTAACCTCATGTAATCAACCTTCTTAGCTTCTCCTTGCTGATATTTCCTTCAAATGACGGGATTTGAAGTAGAAACGACTCAATACCTACAAATGACATTAAAGCACGAGAAATACTGCAAAGGAGAGATTAGCTCACAAAACCACTTCTTAAAGTGGATAAACCATATCAAATCGAGCTAAAATGAGGGGATAAAATCATACAAATTAACACTTATCAAATTCCCCCAAGCTAAACCCTTGCTTGTCCTCAAGCAAGCATACAATAACAAACATGACAAGGACAAGGGCGACGAGCAACAATCAATCCAACCAAATGCAAATCCCATCAAGTAGCTTATAGAGCACAATGAAACAAATCCCGAAACAACGTGGGCATAGGGAAAATGCAAAACATGGTTGAGATTTACATAACGGCGCAGCATAAGGAACATCAAATAGACTTTTCGGCTCTTGCATGATCTTTTGACAATGGACTCTCACGGTGCACTCAACACTCAAAAATTTATATAAATCAAGGAAATATTATTTTATATTTAAATTACACTCTCTTATCTACGACTCATGAGAATGCGCCCGCAATCTAATATGGTAAACATTCCAAAACTACAAGTCAAAACAATCATGAAAAGCATAGAAAGAAGCCAAAAGCAAGAACAAGCCTATGGGAGATGGGTAACAAAGTGGACAAATGAATTATGGTAATGTGGAGCTAAGGTCAAGCTAGCAACATACCAATTATGCGAGGATGCTCATTCAAAACTCGAAACCATTCCCAAGAAAATAAAACTAAGCCAAAAATAGCAAATTGGCTTATACTCATGGCAACACAAAAGTGAATTTCCCAAATTTTTGAATTTCGGATCATGTAAATAAAACTCACAACTTCTTCTTCTTTTCATAAACCATTTTTTTTCTTTTCAATACATGCTTCTTTATTTCTTTTCATTCTTTCATATTCAACATCATTTTTTTTCATTTCTTTTTTCTATTCATCATTTTTTTTTCTTTTTCATTCTTCGGGACGGCAATTAGTAATTCCGTCCAATCAAGATCACTCTGACATAACTTGAACAATATCCCAAATGAGCACCCAAACACAAACGGTATAGCTACTAACTTAACAAGGTAGGCAATATTTTTACATGTAGCTAATGAAATGTGAAACAATGTGAAAAGGGGCTAAATTTAGGCAATGGATTCAAAGTGAATGGCTTCAAATGCTTTTTAAATCATGAATGTAATGCTCACTAGAAATGGAATGAAAACCATACTTGTGCGTTTTTGATGTGACGCAAATTATAAGGAGAAACTACACACACCTAATTGGGATCGGGTATAGATGTACCGATCACTGGAGGCTCTACCTTATTGTATATGTAGTTTGCCAAAGTCAAGATCAAGCCTAATAAGTCTAAAATCAATCCCTCACCCACTGTGTATGCAAAATCCCGTCAAAAGCGTGAAACATTGGCTAAAAAGCTACAATAAGGGAAATGCATTGAGGAATTACAATATGCACAACACAATGGGGTCGACAAAACACACAACTTTTATTAAATTTTTTTTAATTTTTTGATTTTTTTTGGATTTTTCAAATTTTTCAAATTCAATAAACAACTAGACTAAATAAACAACGACACAAACTAAATCCCTCCCCCAAGCTAGAATAACACATTGTCCTCAATGTGCGAAACGGGTTGAAGCGCAGAAAACACAAAGAAGGACAACATAACCAACAAAGGAATGGGGGACGACTCAACAAAATGGTAAAGAAAGAAAAGAAAACATAGAACCGTGCAACAGCTCCCCCAAGCTAGCTTGAAAACGGGGTCAAAGTACAACCCAAGCACCAAAGTACCTGTGATGAACAAGCTACTACAATACTAGATAAAATTATTGACTTATTGTCAAAGCTATTAGAACCAAAACCAAATGAATTATTAACATTATTAAATTGTCCATCAAAAATAATTTATTTCATAACAAAAATATAATAAAACACGGGTTGCCTCCCGCGAAGCTTTATTTAAATGTCTTGCTAGACTCTTTATTAATGAAAATCATTCTGATAAGTGAATATTTGTATGATTTTATCCCCCGTTTTAGCTCGATTTCTATACGATTTATGCACTTTGTTAAGTGATTAACGAGCTAATATTGCTATTCTAGTTGTTTTGCGTGTTTTGTCTCGTTTTATAGGAAATGAAGCGGTTTTGCTATATTTTCCTACTTTATGGAGCATAGACACTAGAGTACGAGTTTATGAGGAACCGAGGATAGCCATTTCACGATTTGATTACGATTCCGCTACATCCTTCCTCAAGTGGATTTATCTTGGACTTTGGCTTTGAACTTCAAAAGGAAACATCAACCCAAGTCAAAGGAAGACTAGCCCAAGCCCAATTACGTATTGCATTGACCAAGACCAAGGCATAGGATTCCGTGCCCAAGGATGAAATTGGAAGAGACGGAAAAGTCCATCTTGCACACTTACCCGATCGGATTTCCACTTACCCGATCGGGTATGTTTGCTGCTGAGACGTTTCTTGGCTCTTCTTCTACCAAGCTTAAATGAGTGATTAAATGCTTTGTCTAGGGGATGAATCTGGACACATTTGACCAACCTCTCTTTAATGCAAGCCTTAATGGAGCTTTATTAGGTTGTCTAGGGGATGAATCTGGACACATTTGAGCAACCTCTCAACCCTATAAATAGCCTAGCCTCCACACAACTAAGATGTACAAAAAACACTTCTCTTCTCTCTTTAGTTTAGTTTTTCTTCTTTCTCTCATCTTTCTTAGTTTAGTTTAGTTTTAGTTTTCTCTAGTTTAGTTTAGTTTAGTTCTAAGTTTGTATGGTTCTACTTGTAATTGGAACTCAAGTTTTCGGGTTTGTATTTCCTATTCAAGTTCTTGTTCCATTCAATCTTTGCTCATCCCTTCCGGTAATTTTTATTCTCGTGTTTACATTATAGTTTCATTTTCTTTTAGTATTTCCCTTTATCATGTTTACCATTCTTAGTTTTATAATCTTAGTTTTCCTTTCATTGTTAATCATGCATAAGTAGTCACCTTTCTAGGGTGTAGGGTAGCCATGTTAGATTGATTAAAAGATGATAATTGGATAAAAGAAATTATGCCTTTAAAACATTATGTCTATGTATGTTTGGACTATAACGATAGTTGACGATTTTTGGCCAAAATCATTGACTAGCATGGAATTCTTTTCCAAGGTAGAGATACGAGAATTGAATAGACAAAGCATGACATGGTGGGTTAAGACCTAGTAAATCGCCTAAAAGCCTGCTAGACAATCTGATCTATGATTGTAATGAACACATCATTCTTACGAACACACAATGAATTATTTGCATGTTCTAAATCCAATTTCATCAATATATTAATCTACATGTGTGAATCCCGATCCCTAGATTCTTTTCTATAGAGTTATTAATTATTGTTTTAGTTTTATAGCATTAGTAATAACCATTGTGACAATCGTACAAGTTAAAATTCTAATCATAACTTTTCACAAATATATCCCGTCTCCCTGAGATCGACCCCTTACTTCCCTAACTGCATTTATTTGTTGTTAGCCTAGCCAAGGGTTATTTATCTTTGATTAGGGTACGCGACAACCCTGTCAAATTTTGGCGCCGTTGCCGGGGAGCACGGTTTTGTTTATTTGTGATTAGTAGAGTTTTACCTTGTCTTTTTCTTTTCTTTTTTTCTTTTCTTTTGTGTCGAGGAATACTTGTTCCTTGACATTTTTCTCACCTTTTACTTGTAGTATAGTGACTCTTTTCAGGTAATAGGAATATTTTCTTTCAAAGGGATTGCTTTATTTTCTCTCAATGACTATCTATTTCCAACCTCCACAAGGCAAGAATGAGTGTAACACCCGGAAATGTACCCTATTTTTTTATAGTGAAAATATTTTACGGTTACGTTTCAGTGAATCTAAGTTTTAATTTAGAATTTATTATTCCGAGTCGAATTTAGAATTTCCGAGTTCGTATTTGGAATTTCCGCGAGATTCCATGAGAATCCCGTCTTAAGGCGAGTTTGACTTTCTTTGACTTTTTCCCTCATATTTCCCTCATACTACCTTAACCTATTTTAATTCTCACAAACACACATCAACCTTACTTCTTCCTTAAGCAAAACCAAAACCCTTGCCTCCATAATCTTTCCATTCTTTGAATCATCATATCTCAATCGTTTCTTGTTGAAATTCACGTAAGTTCGTCTTATTCTTCCCCTCTTACCTTTCTCTATCCGTATTGATAATAAAATTACCATCTTTCTCGCTTTTCAAACTTTCCGTCTTTCTTAAGGTGAAGTAAATTCATCTTTTATGATCTATTTGTAGGTGGTGACCTCCAAGATCCCGGCAAAGACTATTTCCTAATTGAAGAGGAGCTTGACGAGTAGTGAAGACGCATAAAGGCAACGGTGAAGGGTTACTCGATATCATTTACGTGTTTTACATGCTTTTTATGCTAGAATTCGTATTTAGAATACGATTAGAAGCTTAGGATTCATGTTATGGATGATGATTGTTGTTATTGGATGATTGTTGATGATGAATATTGATTGTTGATAATTATTAGAAGCGAATTATGAGAATTGAAATGAATTGAACAAGTAATGAAGGCTCTCGGGTGGAGTTGTGCTCCCAGCCGGGTGACCGGCCGCCGGTCTACCCACCGGCTGGGAACACATCAGTAAGACTTTTGATTTTTGTATGAAGGTGCTCCTGGTCGGGGTACCGGCCGCCGGTCTCCAGACCGGCCTGGAGCACACTGCTCTGTTTTCTATGATTTTTGGGTTTTGGCTTGAAGCGCGAGCCGGGGTACCGGCCGCCGGTTCTCTGACCGGCCGGCACTACGGCTGTATGTTTTTCCTATGATTTCTAAAACTCGTAATTTATAATAGTTCGCATGATTCGTTTATCGTATAATTTTACGTAGTGACTTATAATATTCATGTTTTGGATATATGATATTTCATTCGCGTGTATCACATGTTTTGTGACGGTTTTTGGTATGTTCCCACTTTGAGGCGGTTTTTACAAATGTATGATTTGAGCACTAATGATTTGTGCTTTGAACTCTCATTTCCCGGCTACACCCTTATACTCGTTAGACTGGAATGTCGGAGCGATGGGGTGTATCCTTGATGCTTGTATGCATGTTTAGTGGGGATATGACGACGTTGTTAGGAGGCGAACGCAATGCGTTGATCGACCCAGCCGTCAAATGTTGGTACCTTGCGAGGT
>JAIUZE010031179.1:0-21346 GCA_022085475.1 Heliosperma pusillum | reverse complement strand
AATCAAGAAGTTTTGATGATATCTTGAGTTGCGAATACTTTTGAGGTTAAGTGAACGTCTTGTGGTTTCCTATTGTGGTGTTTGTGAGTATAGGCTTGGTGGAAAAGCATTGGGCTATAGTTCTTGGATTTAAAGATATGATCTTATCTTATGGTATCGGAGACTCGTTTGAAGTAGTAAGGTTTCGTTGTAAGTTGAACCATATTACTTGAGGATTATAGATATGAGCGAGATTCGATGATGTGAGCTATGATGGAAATACCTTGGGACGTTAATGATGAGGTTTAACTTGATGTTGTACTTTGATAATAATGAACTCGTGGGCTATATGAGTTGAAAATGACCGAGTATAAGGGAGTGTTTGTTAGTCCTTCAGTTAAAGGAACCTTTGAGGTTGTGTTGAATATTTGAGCAAAAGGAATGTTACTATGCTAGAGTTGCAATTCCGCATTTGGGAATCCGTGTGATATGAACGGATGGATGAATTGAGTTGTAGTCGATTTGTCGAATTCAGGTGTACCTTACTTTGATGATTGTACGTGGCGATGGTCCCTTGTAAGAGACCTTTGTAGAGAAATAATTAAGATGTTTTAGTATCGCCCTGAGTTTGAAAGGGGAATCTTGTGGATTAAACCTTAAACCTTTTACTCGTGCCATTATCCCTTTCTATTTCCTTTCATGCAAGTTTCTACTAAGCCCGATTTCTAGGAAATTGTTTTCTCTTACCTTTTCCTTTGCTTGGCTATCTTCAGGGCTATATTTATCCAATATCTAGCTTTTGGCTCCCTGCCTCTAGCGTTCCTCTAATTTTCGTCCGATCTTATCGCGTTTGTGTTTCCCTCGAAATTTCCTATCGCTTCCAGTTTCATGGTGACATTGTTTTCCCTTGGTTGGGATAATTGGGTTGTTAGCTAGCTTCGAGTTGATTTTGACCATGAATAGGATTGAGATTTAAACCTTAGGATGAAACTGTTGGTGGTATTGTACTCTCTTGATGGCGTCATTTATTGAGCTTGCTATTGTAGTGCTATTTTGGGAATCGAGTTGAGCGTGATAATAGTTCGTTGTTGTTGGGTATTATAACGGTTGCTTAGGATATAATTTGGGAATTATATGTCTCTAATTGGTGGATTCTAAAAGAGACTTTGCTTTAGGGTAATTAAGCCGGTAACCAAAGTTTGAGGAGTATATGTCATAAATGAAAATTGATTCATTTTGAGTTTTAGATGAACTAGATGATTTGAATGGTTGTCCGATTGCCAAGTGATTGGTCATTTGTGGTTAGGAATTAGTAATTCTCTTTTATTCTTAAGGAATCATAGTTTGAGATTGAGAAATGTTCGTTGCAAGCTTTGGATAGTGAGTGCTCAGTTGTTATGGATTATAGAGTTAGAATGGTTAACCCATTTATCTTGAGGATTAGTAACCACCATAGTTTGCTAATGTGATTATTTATATTTGAGGCTTCGAGCGTAGTAATGATCGAATTAAGGATGTTATGGCGTATTAAAGAATTATTATAATCGATAATGGATTGTGGATTTTTCCTTGTCGTGAGATATGGGATGAGGCTAGTTGGATCTTAGATAATTATGTTTTGTTGCGTGGATTGTGTTTTGACTTTCGAAGATGAGAAAGTTCATTGTAAATTTAGGATAATGAGTTTGAAGTAAATTGAATCAAGGATTTTCATGGTAAGTCTCCTTTTATTTGTGATTGTTAGCGAACATGTTTCCCTAGATATAATTATTTTTGTTGGTGGTTTCTAATAATAGTTTTTGATGAAACTAAGAAAATTAGAGAACGTAATGAATCTTACATGTCGATTGTTAGTTGTGGAGTCTACCGTGCCGATGGACTTCAGTAGATACTAAATGGACCTGAATAATTAGGTTATTGGCTTGAAATCTCGTGATTTTGGAATATTTTTGTAGGATTTATGATGATTGAAAATGATGAGTTGCAAATTGGGTAAATTGCATTCTCTTGAGGATTTGGTTTATTAGTAGAGTTAGTGATGTCGAATTCTTGTAGATCTTCCTGCCGACTTCATCGTGATTCTTCCTATCCTTAAGAGTTCGATTTGTTTCGTTTTGCGTGTTCTGTATATATTTCGTTACCTTGAATTGTGTGTGAAATGTGCGAGTCGCTCTATGTACGTGTAATGTCGTGTTATTTTGATTTTATCCTTGAGAAAACTTCCAAATTTTCATATTGTATTTCCAATCTAAAGTTTCACCGAAGTTTTAAAGATGGTTTGTGTACCCTCTTTTTGGAGAAAATGGATTTCTTTTGCTTTTATATTTGGATTTTGCGTTTGGTTGGATGTTTGCACTTGTTATTGGAGACGTCTGATAACTAGTCCTACACTTACTAACGTTGTTTGATTTTTGATTTCACTATTTCGACATTGCTTTGATTTGGATAACTAGAGTACTCGTTCGCGACGGGCACTCCTGCGATCCGTAAATAAAGTTTCGCACTTACGAACAATTTCCTTAAACCATTTTCGAGATGAACCTCGTTTCATGAATGTTTCCCTTATAAAAGCTTTCGTATTAATTTTGAAAACCGATTCTTGTCCTTGATACTTTTGTTTTCTACTCTCAAGTTTCGATGACGAAACTTTTTAAAAGGTGGGGTGATTGTAACACCCGCAAATATACCCTATTTTTATATTGAAAATATTATACGGATACTTTTCAGCGAAATTTAGTTTTAGTTAGACCTAAATTTCTCGTGTCGAATTTAGAATTTCCGAGTTCTTATTTGGATTTTACGCGAGATTTCAAGTGAATCACGTCTTAAGGCGTCTTTCACTTTTCTTGACTTTTTCCACTCACTCTCTACTTATACTAACCCTAACCTAATTCTTCCTCACAACTCAACTCCTTCTTCCTCACTAAGAAAGCCCCAAAAGCTTAGTTTCCATTTTGATCCGTCTTAGAATCGTCATAACTCTTTCATTTCTCGCTCAAATTCACGTAAGTTCGTCTTATTCTTCCCCTCTCATCTTCCTCAATCCGTATTGGTAATAAAATTACCGTCTTTCTCGCTTTTCAATTTATCCGTCTTTCTCAAAGGTGAATTATATTCATCTTTTATTATCTAATTGTAGGTGGAGACTAGGAAGACTTAGAAATCGTTTGAAGACGCGTAAAGGTAACGGTGAAGGGTTACTCGATATCATTTATGTGTTTTCATGTGTTTTCTATGTTAGAAATCGTATTTAGAATATGGTTAGTAATCTTAGGAATTGTATTGTTGATGATGGTTGTTGTTAGTTGATAATTGATATGAGAATTGATGATTTGTGATGATATATGATATTTGTGTTACGCCTTTGTGAAATTGTGAAATTTGTGTGATCCGTGCCTGCCAGACCAGGACGCTGGCAGCGTTGTCCGGCGCTGGCAGCGTTACTCGCTGCCAGTTTTCCCAAGTCGACTGCAGTTTTCCTGCACTGACCCCTTTTCGTAAAATAATCATATCTCCTTCGTTACTTGCTTGTTTTGGGCTTGTGACATCCCGTTGGAACCGTAAAAGGATAAGCTATCATTCCCATTTGTAATTTCTGCATTTTCATGTCGATACCTCTAGTTGTGACCATTTGAAGTGGACCCTTGTTTTAGTTGGTTTCGCAAACAACGTTGTTTTGGAGAGGGGATCTATGTTGCTTATTTAATTACATCTTCATAAACTTGTTGCTAAATGCTTATTATCATGTATTTGATTTCATTTTAATTTTTTTATCATATAAATTTATATAATTCCCTATCACATGTTTTGTGACGGTTTTTTGGTATGTTCCCACTTTGAGTCGGTTTTCACAAATGTTACGGTTTGAGCACTATTTTGTCTTGTGCTTTGTACTCTCATTCCCTTGGCTACCTCCCCGTTCGTAAGGCTGGAATGTCGGAACGGAGAGGTATCCTACTGCTTAATTGCATGTGTAGTGGGCATACGACGACGTGGTTGGGAGTTGAACGCTATGCGTTGATCGACCCGGCCGTCAAATGTTGTGTACTTGCGAGGTGGTGTTTTTTGCATGTAGCTACCGCTTGTTATGAGGCTTTTGGCTTTTTTTTTCCGTCCTCTTTCGTGAAATTAATATCAACCGAAATTTGGGGTACTTCGGCGTCTTTGATTGACCGAGTTCGGATGCGAAATGTCATCGCTGTCGAACCGGAAAATGTATGTTCGGGATTCGACCAGATTTATCCTTACATCACCCTCCTTTGCAAAGTCACTTACACCACATGTTATAGAAGACTTTATTTCCTCTTGAAACACGTAGAACACAGAGTGTGTGTAGACAGCAGCAGCATGTTTTTCTAATCGTATCTTCGTTTCCGTGACAGGGAATGAACTGTCACTATCATGGTCAACACACCTTTGATTGTACCGTTGTTGGTCCATGGCAGTTTCAAACCACATCAAGAATTCCACGAGGGTGCCAAAGTGATTCTCATATCGCTTAAAAAATGAATTGGCGCTCTCAGATCTCTGTGTTGTTCGTAATAAGCAGCCCATCAGAAAGTCACGATGGTAGGCAGGGATCCAACGATGTCGTTCGTCGAACATGGTTTTAAGCCATTTGTTGTCTTGAAGATTGAAATTTGAAATAAGGAGGTGCCATTTCTCCTCAAACTCTGACGGGTCCAAATCAGAGTCCCACACCACAGAATTGAAGCGGGACAAGAAGTCAGTGTCTTTGCAAAGAGCTGAACCCACCTTGTCTCTGACCTTTTCAGTTATATGCCACATACAGTAACGATGGCGAGCGTTTTTGAAAACTGCAGGGACAACATTTTTTATTCCAAGACACTGATCAGTGATAATGAATTGGGACTCCTTGTGACCCATTGCATTCATAAAATGCTGAAAAGTCCAAGTGATGGAATCTTCACTTTCATCTGTCAGCAAACATGCACCAAAGAAGATTGATTTTCTGTGGTGATCAACTCCGGTGAATGGTGTAAACACCATGGAATACTTATTTGTGCCGTAGGTGGGATCAAAACTAACGGCATCCCCAAATCGTGAGTAGTTCCGCACTGCAATTGAATCAGCCCAAAAAACCCTTGACAGGCAGTTTGATGCATCAGCTTGATATGCAAAGTAAAATCCTTTTCCAGTGGCTTGTAGCTTTTGAAGACGAGAAAGGAAGAGATCAGCATCTCTTTGCCCTATATAGCATTTGATGTCTCGCTGGAAGTTTTTGAAATCAGTCACGGTAGCACCGATATTTTCGTACCCCTTCGCAAACTCTTTACACATTGCAAAAGTCTTGGCAGCCCCAATATTCAGTTTTGAATTGTCCAGAATAAGTTGCTTCTGGAATATGTCAAGTGATCTTGAAAGCTTTTCCAGATCTCGATTAGAAACGGAGGTCAGCCGATGATTATGACATTGACGAAACTCGTCAATTATAGCAGGACCCGTAAGCCCAGCAACAAGTGCAAATCTTAAAGCTGCTTTGCAGCCAATCCTAGTAATCTTGACTTTCCGTTTAACAGACTCACCATTACTGTCGTCATTGACAGTGTCATAACGTAGCCTTTGTTTATTTCCCCTGAACCCTTGACGATTGCAGACAATGAATTTCTGGTATGTTGTACCACCTCTAATAGTTTTGGCAGTGTACTTCCTAGGGGTAAATCCACATGCCCGAGCATAAACATTATAGAACTCTATACCTGCCTCAAGTGAGGGGAAGATTGTACCAACTGTTGGAGTGAACTTACTCTCAACTACTCTAATCCATTGCTCGCTTCCCTTAGGAGTATGAGAGAGAACAAGTTGATTATCTGATTGGGCAGTGTGATCGTGTTGTACGATTGGTGTCGAATGGACTGTATTGACACTGGTGGACTCTGTAAGGCAAAAGGGAAAATAAAAGATTATTGTCCATGTAAAAACGCAAAAGGTGTGAAAATAGAACAGCAAATAACTGATAATACAGCGGTGTTGGTATAGTAACAATGGTACAGTAACACTGGGACAGTAAGGCAATATGTTGCGCAAGTGAAAACATTATAGGCAGCAGTGTTTTACGGCTACAACGATACAGTAACAGTATGGTACTGAACTGGTAGACATAATACAGTAGCAATGTTACTATTAAAGGCGAAAAAAGAAACAGGATACAGATGGCACGAAAGCGGAAGTGTAAAGAAAATTCATATTTAGAAAGTGTTCGATAAACGTGTAACAGTGTGATGTGAAAAGCAACAAACTGCGAATTCGCTTGAACAAAACCGTGATAAAATTGAAAAGCAAAGTAACGACAATTAAGAAACGTCCTAAACTGCGAAATCATGACAGTGATCATTAAAAAAGAAACTAATAGAAAATCAAGAAATTGAAAATAAGAGCGGAAGGAAGTGAGGAAGGAATATACCTGTAGGTAAAGAGAATTCGCTATAATTTGTCGCCATTGTAGTAATGAAGAAATTAAAAACAGTAAATATGAAAGCAATATCAAATAGGACTGAAATAAGGATCGGAAATTGACATGCAAAACGAGGAAACAAAAAGTCCTGCAAAATTGAAAATTGAATTGAGAGTCAATTGCTGATAAATTCGCGATTGAATTAATATGTGGAAATTGCTGATGAATGAAGAAGAAATTGAATGAATCAGAAATTGAATTATTGAGGTTTAATTTGCAGGGATGAAGAACTGATGAAGTCGTATAACAGAGGAAAAGGAGAGGTAGAGAGATGTGATTTAGAGAGAGAAAGTGAAAATCAATTATGATGAACACAGCTGGTAATTGAGGTATTTATATGGCAGTTATATTATGGGAGATTCAATCTCAGCCACTCATTCATCATAAGATCTAATGGTCCTTATTCACGGGACGTACTCACCTAAGATATGTGGACTCACCGGATGCAACTTCTAATATATATATATATATATATATATATATTTACATTATTTGATATTATAATTATAATTCAAATTGAAAATAGTAAGCACGATCTCATACAAAAAATAATATTTTTTCTACATTATTTAAAGTTAACAAAATCTAAAATAGCAAATCCGTATAATTTGCACGAATTTAAAACTATTAAAACTGATTAATAATGTTGTCCCCATGTCGTAGTTTCGTACCACTTGGATCAAAATAAAACAAATACAACTCCATATTTATTCATCATCTTATTATTAATAATCATCTACGATTCTACACATCTATCCGATCTACACTCTTTAATCTTTATTACTCTTTTCTATTAATTCTATTAGTCTTTCTATCGAATCTGGAATTCCATACTTGAATCTCTCTTTCAGGTTCCTATCTCTTTTAATTTGACCTTAATTTTATTTCATTTAATGTTAATTTTCTTTAGTGGGTTGTTAGTAAATTGAATTTTAGTGATTTATGTTAATACTTGTTTGTATTATCACAATTGTATGTTGTTAGTATCTGAATTTTGGTTGTTGATTTGGGTGTGATCTGATGTGTGTGCTGATTAGGGTATTGCAAACAAACCTTGTTCTTTGAATTAGGTTTGGCTTAATCTTTGTAGGTCATGGATTACTTCATAATAGTAATTGCTATAATGTTTTGATTTTTTTTTTAAAATTTATTTTTTAGAACTAGAAATAAGAAGATTTGAGATTTTGATTTAGAATTCATGATCATGGGATTAGTCTAAATATGTAATGTGTAATTCTATAACTTGGTGTTTGAAAATTTGTATAAACTTCGAGCCTGGTTACGTGTTTATCCTCAAATCGACGTTAGAAGTGGAAGTAATTCATTTGAAAGTGTATGGGATGGATGGATTGCTGGTGGGTTTAGACTTTAGAGCAGTAATGGAATTAAGATTTATAATTAGGGGGCGAATAGGAACTAATAGAATAGGGTAAACTAGGAAAAAAAAAACGCAAAATTTTCATTGTTTAGGGGGGCGGCAGACCTTGCTATCCCCTTGGCTAGTTGGCTCCGCTACTTGGAGTGATTTTGCTTTTAGACTTGTTTAAGAATATATCTTCATAGGACTGAGCTCTGGGGACCTTGTCATTGGGTTCTAGGTTATTTTGATTGTGGTAGAGTTGCATAGGCGAGTTAACTATGTTGCGAGGGGCTGTAATCCCAAATCTGAAATATTGTAAGAGAAAGTGAAGTTGTCCACCCAAAATTCTAGTTAGTGCGGTAAGATTAGGTCTTTTGTGCCCTTGTGGCCAATATGTGTGTGGCCTGGTAAGGGAGTATCATATATGATTATTCTGGAGTTATTGAATACGCTACACTTAAGTTAGGACCAAGCTCCCCTTCATTGTACAAGTGTAGGTCTTCTTGTTCAATAAAAGTTGCGAAAAATTTGAATCATGATTCCGCCCCCGATAAGAGTAGTATGTGTCAGAGGAAATTACAAACATCGTCATCAATAGTGTTACTACATCCTTTTATTGCCCCTTTCCGCTCCTTTCTGTTTGATACATTGAAAAAAGTATTTGTAGTTGTTAACTCTGTTGAGATCTTCTGTTGTTTTCAAATGATGTAGGCCTGTAAATCTTGCACAGGCTTATATACTATATAGATCAAGATGTCCGGTCAGACGCAACGCCTTAATGTGGTACCAACTGTCACTGTTCTTGGAGTCATAAAAGCCCGTCTAGTTGGTGCCACTAGAGGTCACGCCCTTTTGAAAAAGAAAAGTGATGCTTTGACCGTCCAGTTCCGTCAGATTCTCAAGAAGATTGTTTCCGCCAAGGAATCTATGGGCGACATAATGAAAAATTCTGCCTTTTCATTGACTGAAGCCAAATATGTTGCTGGTGAGAACATTAAACACATTGTCCTCGAAAATGTCCAAACTGCATCCCTTAAAGTGCGCTCACGGCAAGAAAATGTTGCCGGAGTTAAGCTTCCGAAGTTTGAGTACTTCACTGAGGCAGATACCAAAAATGATCTCACTGGATTGGCTAGAGGTGGTCAGCAAGTGCAGCAGTGCAAGGCTGCTTATGTGAAAGCTATTGAGGTTCTTGTCGAGCTTGCTTCTCTCCAAACATCGTTCTTGACACTTGATGAGGCTATCAAGACCACAAACCGTAGGGTCAATGCCCTGGAAAATGTGGTCAAACCAAGGTTGGAAAATACCATTCAATACATCAAAGGTGAGTTAGATGAGCTGGAAAGAGAGGATTTTTTTAGGTTGAAGAAGATTCAGGGGTTCAAAAAGAAGGAGATTGAGAAACAGCTCGCAGCTGCCAGGATGTTTGCTGAGGATCAGGTCGCTGAAAAGGTTTCTCTTCAGAAGGGCATATCGATAAACGCAGCTCACAATTTCCTGGCTGTGCAGAAGGATGAAGACATAATCTTTTGATCTACGAGGTCAGTTTTTTCGGGTCTTTACTTCGAAGCTTTGTGATTATGAGTGGCTTGCTCTATGTAGTTGAGAAATACCTTTTTATGTGCTTGAGTAGGTTATATCTTCCGAATAAAAAGCATCTTGATGGGCTTTTGTTGAATCGACTTTGATTCTTTTCTGCAATATTTATTTTTGAATAACTCTGGTTTCATGAACCATTTCGATTTATTAACCTTTCTCAACTATACTGTCAGTGTTTGGATGAAAAGTTTATAGTTACTAAGCTACATTACTCTCTGACAGCATGTTTTCTGTAAATATTTTGATTTCTGTAGCCATTGTCAGACTCAGATCTAAATGAAAGTAGGTGGTGGGTATATTGGATGGTTCTTACTTGGCATTTGATGAGTCTGTTAGTTATAAGGTTTGCATTCCACTTTCCATTTTCAACAGTTTGAGTGCCTCACTCTTACGGTTGGCATACCAATTTTTTTGATTTAGTCCCACATGGGTTTCTTGATTGGTTACGGCTGGCATCCTCTATACAGATTATGTTACTTCGACTCTTCACTTTTAAGGTCATACCGTGCAACAATGTAGAACATCATTATATGACATTCAAGGATAAGGGTATGAAATCCATACCTGCTCCTTATTAAGCAGATCCTTGTACTAAAAGAATCGAAAAGGAAGGGATGGATCAGTAAAGTATAGGTAAAGATTGAGTTTGAAATTTTTAGCCTGATACTCTTTTAATAAGTTTATTTCTCAAACGTCATTTTGTTTCACTTTTAAAAGCTCCACATATTTTAAAAAATTATAGAGGAGTATAGACTACAAACATTTGTAGTTTGAAACAGGCCCCTCCATCCGTATCTTCTATTCAGGATAGGATCCTATACTCCCATGTGTGGCATCCAAACCGAGTCTGGGTTAGAGAATGTGAATACCTTATGATTAATAATCGAGTTCTTACAAGTTACAAGTAATATATTGAAGTTTGTATTTACAACTTTTGAAACGCGACATTGGAACAGTAATGAAGTTTGTATTTACAACTTTTGAAAGCCTCTACTGCGTGGTATAGCCGATACGACCAATATTTGGTGACATGTTGGGCTGTTGGCAACCACCTCAGGTATATTTGACTTATTTAGTAGCTATGCGTCTATGCTGAATTGCTGATATATAGCTAGCATGACTGATTAAGTAATAAAAGTTGGATTGAAGTTAAATTCAAGAGCATACAGCATTCACCTTTAGACTGCAATGCTTCTCACTACTGTAGCTCTAGTTTGTCGTTCGAATGCTATATTTCACAGTCCTGACTCCTGCACAATGGGAGACTAGTGAAATGTGCCTCTGTATATTGACGAAAAATCAAAGACTAACTTTACTTGCCTGAGATTCTCCTTCAGCCTTCAGCTGAGTTCAGATACACTGATCAAACGTCTCTTTCATTGTATTTATCAGCTTCTTGTTAGAGATTTCAGCCGATAATCTCACACTCTAATTGCACTTCTCGATACTCTTCTCGCGCTTGACTTCTTCATGCAATGTCACTTGAATGTCCTGTTTGCCAAGGAAATCACACAGCAGGCAGAATTTGTAGGAGTACCAACAGCTCCAATACATACACTATCATACACGGTCCTACCCACCAATTGGTCTCCCTTAAAACGACCATATCCGTCTTAAGTCTAGAACGAATCAAATACTACTATATATCGGGTCCTATTGTTAAGAATAAGGAATTACTATTCTCGTTAATAGCATTTAACCAGCTAGGCAACCATATATCCATTGAGCAATTATAGGTACGATTAAAATTTGTTTTCTTGGAGTCCCAAAAGCAAGACATCGTTGAACATAAAGACCTAAAGTATGGAACTCTAAAAAGAGACTGACACAACTTAAATGAGATATGATAGCTTCTCTATGGTCTAAATGGGACAAGAATTGATCATTCCTAGGCATCCAGCCTTTTGTGGTATTCGTCTATTTGACCTGTTTTATTGTTTAAAACAGATATTTATCTTAAAGAAAAATTTGTGCCAACTAGGGGTGATAATGGTACGAGACAGCTCGAGAGCTACTCGAGATCGACGCGGTCAAAGCTCGATAGGCTCGAGCCCGGGCTCAGCTTGAGAACTTAACGAATCAAGCCGAATAAACACTGACTCGACTTAAGAACTTAGTTATTTGCCAATTATTTTTACATAGAACCCTGGAGCCTTATTAAAAATATTAGAAGAAAAAATTCAAAAAAAGTAACAATTATATATAGGCTCAATTTGAGCTGGAGTTTGGCTCAAGCTCGCGTTAAAGCTAGATAACGAGCACATTTTTTTAAAAGCTCGGGTAAGCTCGAGATTGACTCGAGTTCGAGTTTTGGTTCTTGAGCACAAGCCGAGCAAAACTAAACTTGGACTCGGCTTTGCTTGTTATCAGTTTATCACACCCCTAGTGCCAACACAAAAAGGGTAGTAGATAGCAATTTCCATAAATACTTTTATATTTCAAACTTACATAGAGAAATGCTGAGAACATATGGAGTAACTGAAGAACCTAGAACGAATCAACGGCTGGTAATTAATTTAAATTATGGGTTTTTTGATAACTGCTACCACGTATAATCCATATTTTGCCAATTGCTACCAAAGTAATAATTCTTTAAAAACTGCTACCAATATTGTTGGTTCGGATTAAAACTAACTACTACGTGACCACGAACCTCTTATTTACGCATGAGAAGACAAGAATACCCTTATTTTACACTCTCCTCACTCATACCATCCATTTATCCAAACATATCTCCTCTTTAACCAAATTTTTTAACTTCACTCATTATTTACATTAAACCTAAATTACTTACCAATTAAATTGGGATTCTGAAAATCATATCAATCTTTTAAACTTGTTCTCCAAATTGAATCTCAAATAAGGTTTACATCTAATCTAAAACCTTCAATGAGTTCCAATCTCAGGTACGTTTTACTTCTTCCCCAAATTTCTCCATATAATGAGCCACCCACAAACTTTTCAAGAGAGCCAGGCTAGTGTGAAAATTGCCACACCTACTGGAAGTTCAAGGAGAAAGTTAGATTTTGAGGATTAATAATGGTGTTGTAATCCTTAACTGATTTTTAGTATTTTCATGAACAATTATGTTAGAACTTTATGGCATGGTATGTAATGGTGTTTTATCTTATTTTTATAAGACAATCTATCTAATGTAGTTTCTGATTTATTTTATTTTTATGCCACTTCATTTGTAATTAATTATACCAGTTAGAGTATCCACATCCACGATTGGATTCCGGCTTTGAAAATTTGCACTCTCGGAATCTACGCCCTAGGTTAGTTTTCTTGTGTCCATGACCTGAGTAGAGCAACTGGAACCCAACAACCACATTTAATTGCCTGAAATATCTGTCACCACTGCCCTCATTCGACATTGTTACAAACCCAGAAAAAGAAGAATTAAACCCTAATTTGAAAACATACAATGATTATATCAAATAGAGGAAGTAATAAGAAGAGATAAAATAATTACCTAAACTTGAAAAAAAAAAGATGAAATAAGAAATGAGAATCATATTAATGAAATAGAGAGATAGAGAGTCAATATGAGTATTAAGATTGATGAACTTTAGAATCAATGGAGTTGTTAATGAATTAGAACATATAAGGGAGGGGGTAAGGGCAATAAAGGAAATAAAAATACAACTTAAGATGACAATTTGAAATGAATGGCTGAGATCTTCTCATTTTCTTTCCTAACCTGATGTGGTAGTTAGTTTTAATCCGAACCAGCAATATTGGTAGCAGTTTGTAAAGAATTATTACTTTGGTAGCAGTTGGCAAAATATGGATTATACTTGGTAGCAGTCATAAAAAAACCCTTAATTATATTAAAAGAAGTTCATAATAAACAGTAGTAGAACATGACCAAAACTACTACAACTAAAAATCTATAATCAGGCAAGTTAGCTCTGCTGAACTACTAATACAAAAGTGGCTTGGCCCATCCTAATTTATGAAAGCAACATTAAGGTGGATATTTATGAAAGTGGCTTCGTGTTTATCAAATTAAAAGATTTGTCATATAATCTTATGTCGGATGATATTTTACCCGTTTCAATATTAAGGTGGATAATTTCGTCTTAAGGAAAATTTTCTGACGAAAAAAACATGACACTTTTCTTGAGATTAGACTTAAATTTAGCATTCTAAAATTTATCAACAAAGTCAATATAACGTATCAAAAATATATACATATTTACTTTATAAACGTTGCATATGAGAAATTTATTTATTATTACATATAGTATTTTAAATTTAATGACATTATGAAAGAAAAAAAAAATACAATATTTATATATATATATGTTAATATCAATGTTTTAAACAACATACTCGTGCAATTTTACACGGGTTTAAAACTACTATATGATCAATAATAAGGATTACAATTTATCTTCTGTTCTACATTAGATAGCCAAATTTGGAGTTGATGAATAGTGATCACACATACTAAAACCAGACTCTAACTTCCAAACCATTTTAACACGTAGTTGAAGCATCAAACGATCCAAATTCAAACACAATCCCGGTGTACTAAACTTTCTCGTCTAATGAATTTATGAAGTCAGTAATTACCTGCAACCTCTCCACTCTTTCCTGCAGGTCGCTCAAATCTTTTTTAATCGCAGGAATTTGTGAAAGATTTGACATCTGTATTATCGACTCCAACGTCTTTGCAATGGCTTCCCTGATCGTTTCCTTCTCCTTCTCCTCCTTGTTGTTGTTGTTCCCAGCATCATTCAATCGCTCCATTATAGCGTAAGCAGAGGTCTCTAGAGCACTCTTTTCTTGCAAAAATATTTTCCGTTCCTCATCTTGAACCTTGTAGATTTCAGCCTCTTGTATCATTCTCTGAATATCATCCTCTAAAAGCCGCCCATTCTCATTGTTAAAGGTGAATGTACCCCAATCACGATGGCGTATTGCTACCCACACGTCCAAAATTCCATTTTCATCTTCAAAAACGTAGATAAGGATTGGAGGTGGGTTACATGATATAAGTTCCCCGGAAATAACAATTTTATAAAAAAAATTGTCGCCCTTTCGATACCCTTTTTCGATAGCTTCTGAAATATGGTAACATTTATTATTATAATCAAAATAAATTTCTAGGTCGCGAGTCACCATTTGCTGAATACGTGTGTTGAAAGGGATTTCGAGATTTATTATGTCATTACCATTATGACGAACAAAGCCAGATAAGGGAATGATATCCTCCACTTTAATGTCCTTATTGCTACCAAAAACGCCACATAAAATAGCGGCATGAATAGCAGCGCCAGAAGCGACAGCCTCATCAGGGTGAATGCTCTTACAAAGCTCCTTCCCGCCGAAAAGGTCCTTCAACATCTTCCGAACTTTTGGAACCCTGGATGACCCACCAACGAGAATGACATCATCGACATCCTCGTAATTTATGTGAGCAGACTCTAAGCATTGCTCAATTGCACACATAAACTTTTCAAATATATCAGTGTTCAAACTCTCAAATTCAGCACAAGTGATAGTTGAACTGAAATCAATGCCGTCGAATAGGCAATCAATCTCAACATCAGCTTGTGGAAGTAAGGAGAGTACCCTTTTGGCTTTCTCTGAAGCAACTCTCAATCTTGCAATAGCCCTCGGATTCTCTTTAATGCCCTTTTTGTTGTGCTTCTCCTCAAACTCCTTAACAAACCGATTCACCATTCTATTGTCAAAGTCGGTGCCTCCTAGGCGGCTGCTTCCGTTTGTAGATTTTACTCTTATTTCACCCTTCTTTATTTCTAGCAATGAAACATCAAATGTTCCTCCTCCAAGATCAAACACCAACACATTCTTTTTAGCATCAGAGATTTTATTAATCTCTGTTTCCAAGCTATAAGCCATGGCAGCAGCTGTCGGTTCATTTATTAAACGAATCACATTGAGCCCTGCAATGGCTCCAGCGTCTTTAGTTGCTTGACGCTGCGAACTGTTGAAGTGTGCTGGAACTGTGATAACGGCATTGGTTACTCTGGTACCGGTACCGAGAAAAGCCTCTGCGATACCTTTCATCTTTGCTAAGGTCATGGCAGATATCTCTTCAGGAGTGAATGTTTTTACTTTGTCTATGTACTTCACACGAATCATCAGCTGATTTCTTTGGCCTAAGTCAGTCCCATCTATAACATCAAATGGCCACAATTTAGTGTCTTGCTGTACAACATCATCGCTGAATCGTCTACCTATAAGCCTTTTTGAATCTGTGAAAAGTTAATATAGGGCAAAAAATATAAATCATTCAGAACAAGAAATGTTTATCATTGGGCAAATGTAGTAGTAAGTTAGTTGCATAACATCCTTACTTATAAGCACTAAATTTCAACTCCCTTCATTCCAATTTTATTGCCCCCTTTCATTTTGGGATAATTTAATGTTGGAGGTACAGATACCGAAATGAATAAATTCAACCAAAAATTTAACAAAAATATGATAAAGACAATAAAAATAACAACAAGATTTTTAGGTGAAAAACCCTTTTGAAATAGATATAAAAAATCACCGGCGAGAGAGCCAAATATTTAACAATAATAATTTATAGTCAAGCTAATAAACTCTCAATGAGTTACTAATTAACACCTAAAATGAATAATGGAGAGTTAATAGCAAAGAGGAAGATGAGATATATTTTCTATTTGTTGTGTGATTTGAGTTTAGTGCAAAATGTTCTCGTATTTTTAGTAGATGCAGGAGTAAATCAAATGAGATGTTTGTCTTGAGTTTTCATATGTTGCGTTAACAACATTACTGCACTCACTTTACTTCTCCATGCGTTGGACACGCATTCCATTACTTCACCATAAGTAATTGCATGTTTCTCAAACTCACATATTTCAATTAATTGAAATGATAAATGTGGGATATAACTCCAACAATTTCCACCTTGACTCACATTTCCTCTTAAAATAATTTCCCTCGCCAATGAAGCCTTAGTAAGTGTGAATAATACTAGTTATGTACGTCTACGCAATGGTCAAACTTAGCTGCTGGAAATAGTTTGATTAACATATTTGAAGGATTCTCGATTGTATGAACCTTTTCAAGAGTCAAATTTCATGTATAAAAAATATCTCTAATAAAATGGCGCTTTATATCACTGTGCTTGATTTTTGAGTGATGCTTGCTATTTCTTGTCAAGTGGACCCATTTTGACCATCACAAAATACTACAAGAATATCTTGCTTTAAACCAAGCTCGCTCACCAAGCCTCGGAACCATATCACCTATTTTATACCTTCTGTGGCATCAATATACTCTGCTTCAATTGTGATAATGTTGCAACGGCTTGAAGTGATGAATACCAACTGATAGGAGAGCCATAAAGAGTAAATATATAGGACGAAAGTGACTTTCTCCTATCTAAATCACCATGTAGTCAGTGTCAACATAACCAACTACACCTCCGGGAGCAACTTCGTGTTTATCAAATACCAAATTAATATCATACCAAACGAAAATATGCATTGGGAATTGTAGAGGAAGCAGGTTTGGCGAGTGCAAGGCCTGTACACACGCCAATTCAGCAACACCATCGTCTAGCGTTAGCTAATGGTTACATTTTGAAGGATGGAATGAAATATCGTAGACTCGTTGGAAGATTAGTGTATCTCACTATCACACGACCTGATCTTGTGTATAGTGTACATTTGTTATCCGAATTCGTAAACGAGCCAAGAAAGGAGCATTGGGACGCGGCCTTGCGAGTTGTACGATATATTAAAATGAACCACAACAAAGGTATCATATTACGCAAGGAGTCGAATTTACAATTACATGGATATTGTGTTTTCTTATTTGGCAAGTTGTCCATTAACAAGACGCTCTTTAAGTGGTTATTTCGTGTCCCTTGGAAGTTCACCTGTGTCGTGGAGAGCTAAAAATCAAGTAACAGTTGCAAAATCGACGGCGAAAGCGGAATACCGCGCAATAGCAGCAACCACGAGCGAGTTGATCTGGCTTAAGGCGTTTTTGGCATCGTTGGGAGTATTTCACTCGCATCCTATGAATTTATTTTGTGACAACCAAGCGGCAATTCACATTGCAAAGAATCCGGTCTTTCATGACCGTACTAAACAAATCGAAATTGATTGCCACTTTGTGAGACAACATTTGACCAACAAAACAATTAGCACGTCCCACATCCGTAGCAAAGAACAGATAGCCGATTTATTTACGAAGGCACTCGGGGGTGAAGCGTACGATCACTTGCAGTTCAAGTTGGGACTTGGTTTACCAAGTGTTCTAACTTGAGGGGAGTGAAAGAATATTAGTGCATATCATTTTGATGTTGTGTATATTGTAAGTTTAGTATAATATCAATTGTAATATTTGTTGAGATATTTAGACCTTATTCTTAGGGATAGTTTTCCTAAGCTAGAAGTTAGTGTTGTATATAAGTTTGGATTGTAAGACATGAATAAGCAAGTTGAATACTTCACCACAATTCTAGTGCGTTTTCACTTTTATCAATGTCGTTGAATATGTAGTCAGGGACAAGGGTGATACGGGTCAGACTAAGGGTATTGCGAGGCAGACTAATGCTCTTGGTACTGAGGACATGGTTGTAGGGTACACGGGTACAGGTGTTGGAGCTACGGGTGAAGAGTTGGGTAGAGGCAAACACACTAAATCCCATCTCCAAATCCTAGCTCACCAAGTCTGTTGCAATCATCCTCGGGTACTCCTACTCTTTAGGTAAATATGTTAATTATGACAAATGCTATGCATGGCACCGTGTGTTTCTTGGAACTATTTTTCTAGTGGTCATGACTAGTGGTGATGAACCTCGAACCTTTAAAGTTGTTATTCAAGTTGATCGTTGGCTTAAGGTATGTAAGAAGAAATTAATGCCATTAAAAAATGGCACATGAGAATTAACTAAGCTACCGCCGGGCAAAAAGGCCTTCGATTTTCGATAGGTCTATAAAATTAAATATAACTCTGATGGAATTGAACGACGTAAAGCCCGTCTTGTGATCATTGACAATAATTAGGTGGAAGGTATGTATTATGGTTAAATGAATGCGCTTGTTGTGAAAATGACTGCTGCTCGTTTCTTTTTCTTTTTTTCTTCAGAATAGTGAATTACATCAGGACGTTCATAACGCTTTCTTACAAGACAATTTGGCGGAAGAAGTGTATATGAAACTTCCTCTCGTTTTGGAAAAGGTAAAACAGGTAAAGTGTTAACTTCACAAATCCCATTATGAACTTCGTCAAGCATCAAGATGTTGGTTTGCCAAATCGGCTATTCTCTTTTCTATTACTAGTATGTCAAGTTATGTCTTCATGTTTTGATTTATGTTGACAATTTTGGTTATTGTGAGTATTGATTTTGCTGCGATTCAGTCCTCTATGGGCTATTTGTGTTAATGTTTTCATATGAAATATCTGGGACCATTGAAAAATAAAATTTGCGCATTGAGGTTGCTTGAAACTTGGATGGTGTTCTTAATCAACATAATTATGCTTTCGGAAATATGTCCCGTTCTAGCTACTGCCGCTTGTGAGCTGAAATGGCTCAAGTATTTACTTGTGAGCTCGGGATTAATTTTTTCGGAACTGATCTGTTTATTTTGTGATAATCGATATAGCTCATAATCCCGTTTTCCCTGAAAGAATAAAGCATATTGAGATTGATTTTTATTTTATCCGGGATGCTATTACTTGTGGATTCATTGTCATGCCTCATTTTATCTGGGATACTATTAACTTATGAGCTAGTCGGTATTTTAGCCTATGTAACTGTTAATTATTTAGCAAGTCAATTAATAAGAATAATATTTTGGAAATATGCTTCAAAACAAGCCCGAGTTTGTGGTAAGTATATAAACAACTACACGCGCGGGCCTTGCCAGAAGTAAGGAGCCGCCAAATCCTCCATATTTGCGGCGGCCCGCTCACTTCGACTTCTTAGATTTATTTCATGCTTTTATGTATTTTAATTTTTGTTTTTATATTCATGTAATACTTCAAGCACGTCGTCGAATCTTGGAGTCTAGTTTTATGTTTAAGTTATGGTATTAAGCTTTTAGAAAGGGTAGCGTTATTGTGCACACTCAATGTATCCTGCTACAAAGCTGAAACTATCAAATAATCCTTTATCAGAGGTGCTTCAATCAAAACAACTTCTCATCTTTAAGCTTGATATTGCTTGTTTCTTCCTTTCAATAATCTTATTGCTTACTTTTATTGACTTTGTCTGTCGCAACGTTGATAATCGTGACTGGATTTCCGACACACACCCCGTGTCCCGAGTTGCTTGCATTCTTGCCTAAGAGTAGGGAAAGGGTGCGCACCACGGTTTGGTAAAAGTACCGGACCGTGACATTTGGTATCAGAATCCGGTCTTCAGACGGATTTCTGCATGCCGCATTTGTTCATCGTAATCGATAAAATGGGTGAACCGAGTATGGAAGACCGTGTTGACACGTTGGAGGAAGCATTTGATAAGAAAATTCCCAAGCTCAAGGAAATTGTGATCCGAATGAGGGAGAGCCTCGAGAATTTGGAAGAGACGGTTAGTAGCCTTGAGTCGGTGATGGACGGGATGGAGGCCCGGGTCCAAGCGCTTGGTAATGCGATCCGCTACGGACATGAGGAAGAAATTGCTCACCTGCATAGAAATATCGAAGAGCTTGAGAACACTTCTGCCACGCTGTTAAAAGCGGTGGCCAATAGCGAGAAATATTCGGGGGTCCGCAAGGTGAAAGTGCTCTACCCTCGTACCTACAATGGGGCGAGAGATTTAAAAGTTGTCGATAACTTCATCTTCGATGTCGAGCAATACTTCTGTGTAAGCGAGCTCAACAATGCATTGAAGGTCGACACTGTAATACTCCGTATTTTTTAGTCTTGTGTACTCGGTCGAGTAAGGGTCACTCGACCTAGTTGATGGTGTATTTGGCCGAGTAGGGTGTATTCGGCTGAGTAAGGTCGATGTGTCAGTTAGGAAGTCTTCTGCGTTGTTCGTACTCGGCCGAGTGTAGTGTGCACTCGACCGAGTGCACCGGTCTGCAAGATTTTATCGTGCAGTTTGATTAAAATAATTAAGAGGTATTAATACATAACTTCGTCAGTTTACTATTCATAATCCAACCCTAAGCTTTATAAACGCTCTAAAAACCTCTCAAGCATCTTTATTCATTCCAAGCCTGGATCGTATTGCTTCTTCTCTTACTTGTTGATTGCAATTAGTAAGTGATTCATCTTTATGATTATTGCTATTAATGATTATTATGAGTATTGAAACCCTAATTGAATTGGTGAAAAAGGGAAGATGGTTAGTTATTGATTGTATGATTATTGCATGTTTAGGGGGAGACTTTGTAGAAGAAGACTTTTGATTGATTGCTTGTGATTGCTTGCGAAATTGCGAAAAGGTAAGGTTTCCCTACTCAGTACTATATATGTTAATCATTGTGATAAGATGTGTTATTATGATATTGTTACTCGTTGATGATGATGATGGAGTTAGGGTTTGGAGTTTAGGTGGTTACTTGATTACTATATGATGGTCCGCCGGGAGACGGACCACACCCCGAGTTTGCCTCTCGTATCTCTCCCTTTAGGAGGGGGATGTGCACATTAATGATCTAGGAATCTCACTACGGTGAGATGGAATTTCGATATCCACTGTTGCGGTCTGGAATCGATAGGTGGTTTCGTAGGTCAGTGATGGTAGCCTAACGCTACTAAGGTGACCGTTGCGGTGGGCCTCCGGTTTCTGTTCCTTGGATGATTACTCTTGTTGTCTTGTACATTGATTGGCTCATATTGTTACTAACCTCGTATTGTTTTCTAAAACTGTTGTGATCCATTGGGGAATGGTGAGTAGGTGATCGGCAGGTGATTTGATGAGCTCTCGTTGGGAGAGTTGATGAGATTGCCACTAAGGAGTCATAGCT
>JAIUZE010031177.1:0-11763 GCA_022085475.1 Heliosperma pusillum | reverse complement strand
TTGTTGCGCGCATTACGATGCGTCGGGAATAGTTAAATGACGTTCGAGTAAAACCCGTAAAAGTTATTCTTTAAATTCCGAATAAATTCAAAATAATTATATTAAATTATGATAAACCCTAATAAATCTAAATAAAAATAAATCAAAATATAATTTTTTTAAATAACATTTCGGTCTTCAAAATCGCAAGACGAGTCGGGAAAAGTCAACGAAAGTCAAAGTTGACTGAAAAGTCGAGAAAAGTCGAATATGACTTAAAAGTCAAGAAAAGTTTATGACGACTTAAAAATCAATAAAAAGTCAATGACGACTTTAAAAAGTCAAGAAAAAGTCAAAGACGGTTTAAAAGTCAAGAAAAGTCAAAGATGACCAAAACGGTCTTTTCATGAAATCTCTCAAAAATTCCAAATACGAACGCGGAATTTCAAAATACGACTCGGAACAAAAATTCCTATATTAAAAACTTAAGTTCTACTGAAAAGTGTTAGTAAATATTTTTACGTAGAACAATTGGGCCCTTTTCGGTTGTTACATGGTAGCACGACGATAATAATACGGTCCTAGTCTAAACCTGGCCAGGATCTCGGAAATCACGTTTTCCGATTCGACATGCGATAACGTTTCGCATCCAAGACTCAGGCTTACAATATATATGCCGAGTACCCCAAATTCGGTAGATCAATTCACGAAAGAGGCGGAAAAACAGCTCAAGCCTCATAACATGCGGTACGCTACATGCAAATAACACCCCCTCGCAAGTACACAACATTTGACGGCCGGGTCGAACAACGCATAGCGTTCAACTCCCAACAACGGCGTCGTATGCCCACTAACACATGCATTTAAGCAGTAGGATACCTCTCCGTTCCGACATTCCAGCCTTACGAACGGAAAGGTAGCCAAGGGAATGAGAGTACAAAGCACAAGACAAAATAGTGCTCAAACCGTATCAAACTTGGTAAAAACCAACTCAAAGTGGTACATGCAAAAACCGTCACAAAAACATTGATTACAGCGAATGAAATATCATATATCCCCAACATGAGTATTATAATTACTACGTAAAATTATAACGATAAACGTCTCAGCGACTATTATAATACGAGTTTTATAAATTAAGATGATAAAAACACAGCCGTGTTCCAGGCCGGGGTGGAGGGAGGCGGCCGGTACCCCGGATCGGAGCACAACTACACACAAAACGCAAGTTTGGAAACTAACTAAAACAAGGGTCCACTTCAAACGGTAATAACTAGAGTTCTAGATATGTAAATACAGAAGTTCTAATTTGAGGTGATAGCTTATCCTCTTACGGTTCCAACGAATGGTCACAAGCCCAAAACAAGCAAGTAACAAAGGAGATATGATCATTCTACGAAAAAGGGTCGGTGCAGTGAAATCCCAGCCGGCCACTGAACCGGCAGCCGGTCCTTCGGCCAGGACTACATCCTACCCGAGAACAACATACACAAGTTCAATCATTTTCAATTCTCATATTTAACTTCTATCAACTATCAACAATCAATAATCATCATCAACAATCATCAACTAACAACAATCATCAACAATAACTCAATTCCTAAGCTTACTAATCATATTATAAATACGAATTCTAACATAGAAATCATATAAAACACGTAAATGATATCGAGTAACCCTTCACCGTTACCTTTACGCGTCTTTAATCGATTCTAAACCTTCCTAGTCTCCACCTACATACAATTAGATAATAAAAGATGAATATCATTCACCTTGAGAAAGACGGATAATTTAAAAAGCGAGAAAGACGGTAATTTTATTACCAATACGGATAGAGGAAGGTAAGAGGGGAAGAATGAGACGAACTTACGTGAATTCCAATAAGAAACGAAGGAGATACGGTGATTCAAAGATGGATCAAAATTGGAGGCAAGGGTTTTTGATATTTGCTTAAGGAAGAAGTAAGGGTTTTGGTTTGTGTTGAATGAAATAGATTAAGGGAGTATGAGATATTTATGGGAAAAAGTCTACAAAAGTCAAACTCGCCTTAAGACGGGATTCTCATGGAATCTAGCGGAAATTCCAAATACGAACTCGGAAATTCTAAATTCGACTCGGAACATAAAATTCCATATTAAAACTTAAATTTGCTGAAAAGTATCCGTAAAATATTTTCACTAGAAAAATAGGGTACTTTTCCGGGTGTTACAGTCACTAGAATCATTATTAAAATAATCACCTTAATTTGTTGAATGAAATAGTTTAATATTGTTCATCATTTTCCTCTTAATTTACTTAATCACATAAATTAGATATGCTTTGTAAGATTATCATTGTGTAAATACAATAAATAAGATTGTAATATTGAAATGATTTGCTAGTTAAAATGAATTAAAAGAAGAGTCGATACCAATAGAACCACCTAGTTTGTTTCTTCCTTTGGTCGTGTCAAATTCTATAACTTTGTTTAGTGGCCATAAACAATTGTTTGTATTAGTCAATTTCCGTCTTAGAAACGAGAGTTGGGATAGGAATTAGGACTACCAATAGGGGTTTAGTGACCTAACCAGGCTGAGAAGACGTTAGGACCCATTAAAAAGTCATTACGAATCCGAGAGGAATATACCGCTACAAGGCTTAGACAATCGTAGTAATTCTAATGTTGGTATCAATAAAGCTTTTAAATCATTTGACATGAATTTCTCTTTCTCTATATCAATTTGATTAGATAGTTTATTTTACTGTTTTAGATAGTTTATTTTATTGTTGTTTAGTTAGTTTACTTTACCGTCATTTTACTATTGTTCTTAGATAGTTTAGTTTAGTTAGATAGCTTTTCCATATTGTCATTTTAATTATCGTTCTTAGTTAGATTTAATTATCGTTACCTTTCTTTCCGTCAATTAGATTAGATTTATTTTTATTGCAATTTACATACTCGTCATTTAAATATCGTCATTACATACTTGTCATTTTATTTCATGCTAGTAGTTTAGACAATCACCCCAAATGAATCGGACTTAAATAAAAATCACCCCATAGCAATTCATAGTTAACACGTACTCCCTGAGGATCGATCGCTACTTCCCTAATTACATTGCTTATATTGTTAGCCTAAGTGTGGGTAATTATTTTTGTATCGGGACCGCGACACAACCGATCACAACGCCAATTAATGATTTGTTCGCTGATGATTTATTAAAGGCAATTACGGACTCTTCTCCTTGGTATGCTGATATTGCCAACTTCCTTGTCAGTCGCCAGCTACCCTCCGACCTTTCTTATAACCAAAGAAAGAAATTTTTGCATGATGCAAAATTCTTTGTTTGGGATGACCCCTATCTTTTCAAGCAATGTTCAGATGGTCTGTATCGACGTTGTATCCCCCAGTGGGAAGTAAAAGGAGTTTTAGAAGGATGCCACTCATCTGCTTACGGTGGTCATCATGGTCCGTCCAAGACCGTAGCCAAAGTCTTACAATCCGGGATTTTCTGGCCCTTGATGTTTAAAGATTCAAGAGACTTTGTTATGGCTTGTGATGCTTGTCAACGAATGGGTCAAATATCCAAAAGACATGAAATGCCTCAAAACGGCATATTAGAAGTCGAGATATTCGATGTCTGGGGTATTGACTATCAAGGACCATTCCCTTCTTCAAATGGAAATCGTTACATTCTAGTCGTTGTTGACTATGTTTCGAAGTGGGTAGAAGCAATTGCCACCCCCACCAATGATGCTAGAGCTGTGATATGACTATTTAAAAAGATCATCTTTCCGCGTTTTGGTGTACTTAGAGTCGTGATAAGTGATCGAGGAACTCATTTCGGAGAAAAGCAGTTAGACACTCTACTTGCCAAGTATGGTGTGTATCACAGACGAGGATTAGCCTACCACCCCCAGACCAGCGGTCAAGTAGAAGTTTCGAACAGAGAGCTAAAAATTTGTCTCGAAATCTAGAACAGATTGGAGTAATAAGCTCGATGACACCTTATGGGCTTATCGCACAGCTTTCAAAACCCCGATTGGAACATCTCCCTATCGGTTGGTTTATGGAAAGGCATGTCGTCTCCCTGTTGAGTTAGAGTACAAAGCTCACTGGGCTATCAAAGAACTCAACTTAGACACTAAGCTTAGCGCTGATAGACGACTTTTGCAACTCAATGAGCTAGAAGAGTTTCGTTTGCAAGCTTACGAGAATTCGAGGATCTATAAAGAGAAAACGAAGCGTTGGCACGACAAGAGGATAATCATAAAAGAATTCAATGTCGGTGACCAAGTACTTCTCTTCAACTCCCGTTTGAAAATTTTCTGGGAAAACTTCGATCAAGATGGTCCGGACCATTCACAGTCTCATATGTGAGCAAATACGGTTATGTGGAAATAATGGCTAGTAGTGGTGAAAAATTCAAGGTCAATGGACACCGATTGAAACTCTACTACAGCAATTCCCTGATCGGATGCTTAGATATTGTCTATGTAGAGCGTCAATCACCAACCAGATGATTTCATAGAAAAATTCGTCGAGCGAGACGTTAAACCAGCGCTTCTCGGGAGGCAACCCGTGTTCCTTTCTTTTTGCATTTTATTTTCCCTTTTTCGTTGTTTTGTTAGGATTTACTTTGCAGATGAAAGAATTTTTGAAGAATCTATAAAGACCTTCCTTGTCAAGTCCAAAAGACTAGCTTGGGGGAGTCCGCGCTGAATAGTAAGCTTCATTCTTCTTTCATTTTTTTCCCTTTTTACCCTTCTTCCCATTGAGCATCTCGTTGCATATTTAGTCTTTGTGCTCACATTGAGGACAATGTGATGTTTAGCTTGGGGGAGCGATTGCATTTTCCCATTTTGCATTTTAGTTGTTTATATTTTTCAAATTTTTGAATAAGAAAAAAATTTAAAATTTTGAACATCATCGAATGCTTTTCATGCTTTGCTTGCTTGTTTACTATGCTATCATGTTACATTTCCCAAACTTAGAGCTTTCAAAAGATAATGATTCAATATTCATTGAATTATGCATACATGGGGAAGTCTTGTACATAGTAGGCATGGAATGAATCTATAGATGAGTACGCTTGATCTTGACATTTGGCAAGTTACATATATTGTAAGGTAGAACCTCCTTAGGCTGGTACATGTATACCCAGTCTCATCTAGGTGTGTGTAGTTCTCCTTGTGATGTGTGTCATGTCAAAACGCATAAGTATGGTTCTCATTTCATTCCTATAAGCATTGCATTCATGATTCACTAAGATTTGAAGCCTTTTTCACTTTGAATTACCCCTCTAAATTAGCCCCTTCATACAAATGTTTCACAAGATAATAGCTACATACAAAAACTGCCTACCTTGTTGAGCTAGTAGCTAGACTATGATGTATGGGTGCTCTTTTAAGAAGATTTTGTTCCTTGATGTCAAAGTGAATTTGGGAGAACGAAAATGTTCAAGAAGTGATGTTATGTTCAGAAAAGAAAAAGAAAGAAAAAAATGAAATAGAAAAATGAAAAAACAATTGAAAAAGAAAAAATCAAAAATAAATAAAAAAAGAAAAATAAATAAAAGAAGAAGTTGTGAACAATGTTTATAAGGAGTTCACTCTTGTGTTTCGTGTGTAATAAGCCAATCCGTTCCTTCTGGCTTCGTTTTTTGTCTTTTGGGAATTAATCGAAAGTTTGGATTGAGTATTCATTTATCATTGGTTAGTTGCAAGCTCATTCTAACCTTCACATGACCATAACTGTTATCCACCTTTCACCCATTTCCCAAAGCCTTCTTCATATTTTCCGGCTTCTTTTCTATGTGCATTGTGATCTTTGACTTGTGTTTTGAATTGTTTACCATATTAGACTGCTGACACATTTTCATAAGTCGTAGATAGGTGAGTGTCTCAAAAACATTTACACATAAAGAAATCACCTTTTACATACATGAGTGTTCGAGTGTGCCGTGAGAGTCCATTTGTCAAAAAGATCATGCAAGAGCCGAAAACTCTGTAGTGAAATTCTTTGTGCTGCGCCGTTATGTAAATCTCAGCCATGTTTATGTATCATTCTTGCCCACGTTGTTTTTGGGTTATGATTCATTATGTTTCCAAAGTTTTACGTTGAGATTTGTTTCTTGATGGTGTAGTAGCCAATGCTTGCAACCCTTGTCCTGGTATTGTTTGTTATGTTTGCTTGAGGACAAGCAAGGGTTTAGCTTGGGGGAGTTTGATAAGTGAATATTTGTATGATTTTAATCCCCAATTTAGCTCGGTTTTGTATGTCATTTGTGCTTTGTTAAGCCATTTTATGAGCTAATATCGTCTTCTAGGCGAATTCCTATGTTCTAACCTGTTTTGTAGGGAACGTGACGTTTCTATGCCCTTTTTCTATATTCCTGAGCATTTGCCTAGAACCCGACGATTTAAAGAAGCAAGCTTGACCAAGTCAAAGGCATTTCAAGAAGGTTCACTAATTCAAAAGAAAGAAGGAGCAAAGACGATTTCGCAGTTGTCGGAAGATCGATCAGTTAGGCGAAGAAATCATCACTTTACATCAAACCCTATCAACAAACCTGACTCAAGAGGTCAAGGGGGATAATGAAAGTCAAGTCATATGCAAGGGGAGATGAAACGAAAGTCAATTGACCAAGAACACAACTTACCCGATCGGGTAAGTGGTGTACCGGATCGGGTATCTCTGCTGATCCGAGCTTTTGCTTCGACTTCCTCCTTTTTGTCCTATGTGATGAATGCATGACCCCTTCCCCACGAAACCCTACTGCTATAAAAGGATGCCTCAGCCACCACATATCAACAAGTACCTCTACACACTTCATAATTCTCTTCTTACACTTCTCTTTAGATTAGAAACCCTAGATTAGGAGGAGAGAAACCTAGCCTCTCTTCTCTTGTCTAGATCATTTTCTTCTTCCTTTTTGTCTTTAGTTTCTTAGTTTATTTCTGTCTTTTCTACACCAAATCCTTAGCCTAGATCAATAAGAATTTCATCTTTGTAATCTACTTTGTGTGGTTCAAGCGTTGTAATTCGTGGATCGACTATTCTATGCAAGGAATTTCTATTACGGTTGTTTGTAATTCATCATTATCGTTGTTGATCGTCATCTAGGTATTCCTATTTTATCTTTTGTTTTAAGTTTTTATGTTTCTTATTTGATTGTTATTTCCTTTACATGTTATTGTAGATTCAATTTCAATATCGTTGTAATCGTTTCACTTCATTAGATTGTCAATATAGCGTCGTTATTATCGCCATATAAAGAGTCTTAAATTACTATCAAAACCAAATAAACCTGTCTATCCTAGTTTTTGTTATTGACATCATCTTAGATTTAAACATCGCCATGAGTGAGTAGTCGTTTTTCTAGGATGTAGGGTAGCTATGTAGGTTGATTAAAAGATGATAATTGGATAAAAGAAATTGTGCTTTTAAAACATTATGTCTATGCATGTTTGGACTATAACGATAGTTAACGATTCCTGATCAAAATCATTGACTAAAATGGAATTCTTTTCCAAGGTAGAAATACGTGAATTGAATAGACAAAGCATGACATGGTAGATTAAGACCTAGTAAATTGCCTAAAAGCCTGCTAGACCATCTGATCTATGATTGTAATGAACACATCATTCTTACGAACTCACAATGAATTATTTGCATGTTCTAAATCCAATTTCATCAATATGTTAATCTACATGTGTGAACCTACTTCCCTAGATTCTTTTTATCATTGTTAATTCATCACCTGCTTTATTGTTTTCATTTTGATTTGCTTTTATTTTGTTTTCATTTATGCTTTTTATTAGTTTAGAAATCAAAACCCCAAAACCCAGATACTCGTTAGATAAGACCCAATTGCAAGACATTTCACATTCTATAGGAAACACCATCTCCCTGAGGATCGACCCCTACTTCCCTAATTACATTAATTTGTTATTAGCCTAGTCTGGGTAATTATCTTTGACCAGGACTTGCGACAGGTCCGATCATAGGATGAAAGATCTCAAGACCGACTGAAGTCTTATGCCGATGTCCGAAGAAGACCGTTGGATTTTGAAGTTGGAGATAAAGTGTTCTTGAAGGTATCTCCAATGAAGGGTGTTAAGAGGTTTGGTGTAAAGGGTAAATTGAGCCCAAAATACATTGGACCCTTAGACATTGTCAAACGAATTGGTGCCGTAGCATACAAGTTGGACATGCCCCCGAATTTGGGCGAACTTCATGATGTCTTTCATGTTTCTCAGTTGAGGAAGTACATTACTGACCCGAGCCATGTGCTTCATGTAACACCCGCAAATGTACCCTATTTTTATAGTAAAAATATTTTACGGATACTTTTCAGCGAAATTTAGTTTTAGTCGTAAATTAAAATTTCCGTGTCTAATTTAGAATTTCCGAGTTCGTATTTGGACTTTACGCGAGATTCCGAGTAAGTTACGTCTTAAGACGTTATGGGCTTTTTCCATAGACTTTTCCACTTACTCCTTCATATACTCCCTCAAACCCTAACTCCTTCCTTCATTTCCACGTACTCCTTCTTCCTCATCAAACCACCAAAACCTAAACTTCATTTTTATCAAGCTTAGATTCGTCGCTACTCCTTCATTTCTTGCTCAAATTCACTAAGGTTCGTCTTATTCCTTCCCTCTCATCTTCCTCTATCCGTATTGGTAATAAAATTACCGTCTTTCTCGCTTTTCAATTTATCCGTCTTTCTCAAAGGTGAATTATATTCATCTTTTGTTGTCTTTGTTTAGGTGGAGACTTTCTAGACCCCGACAAAGGTTACTATCTAGTGGAGGAAGGTTTAGAAATCGATTAAAGGCGCGTAAAGGTAACGGTGAAGGGTTACTCGATATCATTTACGTGTTTTATGTGTTTTCCATGTTAGAAATCGTATTTAGAATATGATTTGTAAACTTAGGAATTGTGTTGTGGATGATGGTTGTTGTTAATTGATAATTGATATGAGAATTGATGATTTGTAATGATAGATGATGTTGTGTTATGCCTAAGTGAAATTGTAAAATTCGTGTTTTCGTGCCCGAGATAGGACGCTGGCAGCGTCCATTGACGCTGGCAGCGTCGTGGGGCGCTGGCAGCGTTGCTTGCTGCCAGTTTCCCATGTCGACTGCAGTTTTCCTGCATTGACCCCGTTTCGTAAAATGATCATATCTCCTTCGTTACTTGCTTTTTTTGGGCTTGTGACAACCCGTTGGAACCGTAAGAGGATAAGCTATCACCTCCATTTGGAATTTCTGCATTTTCAGGTCTAGAACTCTAGTTAGGACCATTTGAAGTGGACCCTTGTTTTAGTTGGTTTCCAAACAACGTTGTTTTGGAGAGGGGATCTATGTTTCTTATTTATGGTCCTTCATAAACTTGTTCTAATGATTATGTATCATTTTTTGACTCATTTTTATCATAGTTAAATTTATATAATTGCCTATTCTCATGTTTTGTGACGGTTTTTGGTATGTCCCACTTTGAGTCGGTTTTTACAAATGTTACGGTTTGAGCACTAATTTCCTATGTGCTTTGTACTCTCATTCCCTTGACTACCTCCACGTTCGTAAGGCTGGAATGTCGGAACGGGGATGTATCCTTACTGCTCAATTGCATGTGTTAGTGGGCATACGACGGCGTTGTTGGGAGGCGAACGCTTTGCGTTGATCGACCCTGTAACACCCGGAAATGTACCCTATTTTTCTAGTAGAAATATTTTACGAAATCTTTTCAGCAAATTTAAGTTTTAAATTGACTTTTTATGTTTCGAGTCGAATTTAGAATTTCCGAGTTCGTTTTTGGAATTTCCGCGAGATTCCATGAAAATCCCGTCTTAAGTCAAGTTTGACTTTCCTTGACTTTTGAGTCGAGTTTGACTTTCTTGACTTTGGAAATCGTCTTTGACTTTTCCTTACTTATACTCATACTCCTTAACCTATTTTTCCTACACAAAATCAAACAAACACATTTCTTCCTTCATAAGAAATCCCAAACCCTTGTTTCCATCCATTTTTCGATCTTTGAATCATCGTAACTTCTTCGTTACTTGATAGAATTTACGTAAGTTTGTCTTATTCTTCTTCCCAAACCTTCCTCTATCCGTATTTGTAACACCCGGAAATGTACCCTATTTTTCTAGTAGAAATATTTTACGAAATCTTTTCAGTAATTTTAAGTTTTAAATTATAATTTTAAGTTCCGAGTCGAATTTAGAATTTCCGAGTTCGTATTTGGAATTTCTGCGAGATTTCATGAAAATGTCGTCTTCAGTCTAGTTTGACTTTTCTTGACTTTGGTAATCGCCTTTGACTTTTTCTCTACACATCTCACACAACTCCCTTCCTTAACCTAAAATCTCATTAAACACAAAATCAAACCTAGTTTTCTTCTTCCTTAAGAAATCAATTTCCCTCTTTGATTTCGATTTCATAATTCGCATAACTTCTTCGTTGCTCGATAGAATTTACGTAAGTTTATTTTATTCTTACTCCCGTACCTTCCTCTATCCGCGTAGATGTTAAAATCATCGTCTTTCTCGCTTTTCAAACTTTCCGTCTTTCTCAAGATGAACTTTATTCATCTTTTTACGATCTAATTGTAGGTGGCGACCTCCAAGATCCCGATAAAGACTATTTCCTTATAGAAGAGGAGCTTGACGATTAGGGAAGACGCTCAAAGGTAACGGTGAAGGGTTACTCGGTATTACTTACGTGTTTTATATGTTTATATGCTAGAGAATCGTATTAGATTACGAGTAGGAAGATTAGCATCCATGCTATGATTAGTAAATGATGTTATATGATGAATATGGATGATATATATTGATTGTTGATGATTATTTGAAGTATAATGATAATTGAGGATTGAATTGGTTAAGTGAGCAAAGCTCACGGGTGAAGAAGTGCTCCCAGCCGGTCGACCGGCCGCCGGTCTGACCACCGGCTGGGAACACATCAGAAACCCCTTTGGAAATTGAGAATTTGTATGAAGTGGTGCTCCAGGCCGGCCCACCGGCCGCCGGTCCCTCCACCGGCCTGGAACACATCAGTGTTGAAGTTTTGAGTTTGGTATGATTGGCTGTGCCGGTCGACCGGCCGCCGGTCGACTGACCGGCCCAGACCCCTTTCCTCTGTTTTTGGGATTTTGCCTGTGTTCTGAGCCGGCCCACCGGCCGCCGGTCTCCAGCCCGGCCTGGAACACGGCTGTACATTTTTCCTTCAACTTCTAAAACTCGTAATTTATATTAGTTCACATGATAGGTTTATCGTATAATTTTACGTAGAGTCTTATAATATTCATGTTTTGAATATATGATATCTCTTTCGCATGTATCACATGTTTGGTGACGGTTTTCGATATGTTTCCACTTTGAGTCGGTTTTTACAAATGAGTCGGTTTGAGCACTATTTTGTCTTGTGCTTTGTACTCTCATTCCCTTGGCTACCTTCCCGTTCGTAAGGCTGGAATGTCGGAACGGAGAGGTATCCTACGGCTTAATTGCATGTGTAATGGGCATACGACGACGTTGTTGGGAGTTGAACGCTATGCGTTGTTCGACCCGGCCGTCAAATGTTGTGTACTTGCGAGGTGGTGTTATTTGCAGGTAGCGTACCGCTTGTTATGAGGCTTGAGCTCTTTTCCGCCTCTTTCGTGAATTGATCTACCGAATTTGGGGTACTCGGCGTCTAGTGTAAGACCGAGTCTTGGATGCGAAGCGTTTATCGCATGTCGAACCGGAAAATGTGATTTCGGGATTCTGGCCAGATTTAGACTAGGACCGG
>JAIUZE010031176.1:0-15031 GCA_022085475.1 Heliosperma pusillum | reverse complement strand
TGAATCAATCTCAATCAGAATCCCATGGTGCTTTCTACAAATCACAAGGCATCTCGATGCCTGCTATAAATTAAAAGGCATCATGTGGCTCTCGACCACTTCCCGGACAATTGAGCGTGCACTTCCCCTCGGGTGGCGAAACAAAAAAAAAGGCTCGATGTTGCCCACAACTGCACGTACGCCACAACCACAAAGGGATCTGGCTACCCGTACCAGTCCTCAACATCATAATCTTAAGTCAACACTATCATACAATGCATCATCATCAATCAATCATCTTCATACATAATACAATGAACATGAAAATTGTCAAGTTCTCAATTCATATCCAAATCACATGTCTACCAAGATTGAGTAGAGAAGTCTTTACCTTTATGCAAAAACACCAATTTGCAAGACTAGAACTCCTCTACTAAGAATTCGGACCCTGTAATTAGCATAAATACATAAAATCATATCTCATTCTTTTCTAATTACACACTTACATAAGTATAATCCCAAATATCCCCGAGTTCCTAGTCTCACATCCCAAACCCTAAGTCAACAAATGGAAAGACTCTAACTTTAAGTCCATATCATCAATACTAAGAACAATTGGTTTTCTACAAATTTCTAGGTCGAAATTGAGTAATTAAAGCATTATAAGGGTGACATATAACTAAACACTCGAATTGGGAGAAAAGAAAGAGACTAAAGCAGTTCATCAATTCCTACAACTTGGTCGAGTACCTCGAGGCACTCGGTCGAGTACGAAAACCACTTTGTCGAATAGCAACTACTTGGTCGGGTACAGAGACCTACTTTGTCGAGTAACACCTACTCTTTCTAGTATGAAAACCTACTATGTCTAGTAACATCAAACAGACCCAAGATATCGTCTAGGACACTTGGTGGAGTACCACCTTTACTCGGCCGACTCACCAAATAAATTAGAGTTAGGGGTAAGAAAAGGACCTGAACTTTACTTATTTTTTCAGTTAAGGGATTAAATATTCAAACTTTACGGTTAAGGACCTACTAATACCGTTAACTTAATTTGGTGCCCTGTTTGATGGGACCAGCTAAAAATACTTATTGTGACTTCTTATTTTAAATAAAAGATGACAACCTAATTTGCACCCAAATCATTTTCAATTTATTTTTCGTCTTTCAACATCAAAGAAGAAGAAATAGGGCTTCGCATCTACTTAGATTACAACTAAATAGTTCAATCTTGGTCCTTGCAGTGTATTGTGTAAGTGATTAATTTTCGGATTATGCCTAAAGTTTCGATCCTTACCCTTATCTATTTTTGTTAATGTTTCATATTACTTTTATAACAATTACCGTAATGTCTTTTTTTTGGCAACGGTGAAAAGATGCAATTACATAATGTTAGGGGATATTAAGCCCTTAATACACTCGTAATTTAACATCACTACTGTACAAATATTTAACACTACTGGAAGAAAACGCCGGATAGTGAAATCATGTTGGTGGAGAACGTAGTAGCGAGCGCGAGCCTCCTTTTCCACGTCTTGCACGCAATTGAGATCTTCTGAAATCCGTCGATGCATGTGAGGTTTGGAGTGACGAGGGCAAGGTGTACTTACGCCACAAGAGCATAGGAATGAAAGGTGGATAGTAGACGAGAGGCTAATTCCGGAGGGGAATGAAATCCTGATAGAGAATAAACTCCTACACAAAGCCGAACGAGCTCTACAGCCACACAAATGGCAGATCAGAATAGCCATCATACAGATAAACCATATCAATGGAAAGCCCTCAACCCATCTTCTGTCCATGATTGCTTCAAGGCATCGTCTGGCTCCAACACGAACCAGGCACAAATCTTCCTTCAAGGCTTCAAAGAAGCAATTATTCCTGCAATAGTTAACACATGCCACATAGCAAGTACCAAAGCTACCGACTAAGCACATAACCTTGTTATTTAGATTTATTTGGACCATAATAAACATAACTAAAACTACGCCCAAGGATAATGGGACAGGACACCCAAAAAATCCGATAGAAGGTTATTATTTGGAATAACAAGACACAAAAAACCAAGGATTAGACAACATAAGATGGTGTAGACCACCGCATCCGACCCAACCAATCACCACTACTAAACCCCTATCCATTTAGAACCCCACCCGACCAAGTCACTTCCGTAACAAAAAGAAATATACACTCCAGCCATGAACTCATACAAAACGGTGACAAACAACATATCAAACAGCCACTTCAAGACCAACGAACTGGACCATATAACACATCAAAAAGAACCAAAGCTAAAAACAATACCCCAAAGAAACTCCAAAAGGCTGAGACCATACATTCAACAAGACCAAACCCAACAGAAAAAAACAGAGGGACACAACAAGGACATGAACTGGGACCGATAGGTGGGGGAAGGGGCGAGGGAAAGGCGAACACCCAATAGGTCTAAACCCATAACCATAAAAAACATCACAATGCAGAGCAGATGAGTTATACCCATCAACAAGGACACATGGGAACAGGGAAGGAGATCTTACCAGGGGTGGGGGAAGGGGCGAGGGGAAAAGGGAACACACCCTGGGTTGCATGCATAGTCGGCGACAAGAAAACGAAGATGCAGAGGAATGAGATGGCTGAGAATCCGTCAAGAAGAGCCGAGATCCGTCAGTCAAGAAGAGCCGAGATCCGTCAGTCAAGAAGACACGAGATTCGTCAAACGAAGAAGTGACCGTCGCCGTCGAGTTCTGGGAGGAAAGATGAGAGAAAAAAGTAGGAAGGTGACAGTCGCCAGAGATAGGACCAGGATGGGCCCATCTCCGGCGAAAGGGTAGGGTGGGAAGGGGAGGTAGTGGGTGGATGGGTGGCTACGGCGGATCAAGATGGATTGAGTTAGGGTTTTCTTTTTTAGAGAGAAGAGAGATAGAGACTATCTAGAGTGAGGATTTTTTGGAAATTGTCAATCGATATACAATTACCGTAATGTCATTATGTTTAATTATGATCAAATTTGAGAATTTGATCTGTATCGGATTGAATTATCAAAGTGAACTTAGTTCCCGTAAACTAACGTCACAATTTTACGCCTTCTTCATAATGCATCCTCAAACACTTAATATATCTATATATAATACATCTCGACTTCGGTCTGCTTAGCAATGGTCATCAAACTCTTACAATTTTGTAAAATTATTCTAAATTGAATGTGTTAAATTTATAGATATGATATTTCAGCTTTCATGATAAAGGCCACGATCTATTTTTTTTTTGTAAGATAGAGTTGGGTTGGAAAATGATTATGCATACAGAGGCGCACAAGGCTATGAGCAATTCAAGAAGAAAACACCAGTGTGTTTTTAAGAAAGAATAATTATGCAATTTGTACGAATTAAGAACAAGACATAAGGAATTAAGCTTTTAATTTTTTGATTATAACTAAAAGTTAGCGATGTTAGTACTTAGGTCCTTAACCGTAAACTTTGTATGTTGAGTCCGTTAACTTGAAAAGAACGCAAATTTTGGATCCTTGTCTTTCCCTTAACTCAAATAAAATTCAAACACCTATACCTACTACCAACATCATGACTCTATAATTCATTACTCGGCCTTGATCATAACAAACCTTAGTTACATAAATGACTACACAGGCTTGACTATATATAATCATTCCTATCCATAATAAGCTAGTACTCTCAGCAAGACTGTGACACCCTCAAATTTGCGGAAAGAAAAAAATAATTTAAATACATAATGAAGGTGTCTGAAATAAAAAGGTTCATTACAAAAGAAAAATACTATTATACAAAAGAATTATACAAGACGGGAGACATATCTCCCGGATAAATACGGAAATAAAAGAGTGTATAATAATATACAATCTAAGAACCGAATATAGGTCCAAGGTAAATACTTCGCTCGCTAGCTCGTCAATGTACCCCAAATATGCATCACCACCTGTTCGACCGCATTAAATATAAACACGGAAGCCACAGTCAGTGGGGAGTAACTCCGAGTTCTCCCAGCCACGAAATGTCGGGTTTAATAAAACATGAATAACATAAAAGCAATGTATATGGAAAATACAAAACCTTAACCTATATGATATGCTTTTCATGTTATGAAACAATTAACTAACATATAACCTAGCATATGAAAGCTATCATTTGAATCCGATAATAAACTATAACACGAGGTAGGGAAGCTGGTATGCTAGCTCAGAGGTTCCTCTCAGAAACATGGCCATGATACACGCAAACCCTAATCAACACGTAATCATGTGAATCAGTTAACAACCGGTAATCCAAACTCTATCAATCCTAGCCGGCTTGCATCTCACCTTCTAGAACTCATAGAATCATACATACATGAAAGACCAATCCTTCTACAAACAGGCATAAGTTCTTAGCACAGTCAAGAGTCGACTTCTGTAACTCGAGGCTATACCACAAGGTAGGAAAACATCCTAGTCCTAGACTGATCAGACCTAGCGACAACAGCTATTCCGTTCCCCGTCCCATGACATAACCGTCTATGAGAAACTCTACTAGGCGACCCCCTAAGCAGAGATGGCTAGTACTTAAGCTGACTCCAGTCCCAAAACGGATCAGGCAGCCATGCCCCGACTTGGATAAAAACCCACCAAGCCGAGACACAAACGCTATCAAGCGGTGAACATATACTCGTTAAAGATAGTACGGGCCTATCAATGTCATGGTCCAAGATACTCATTTCGAATTAGAATGGTCAAGACGCCATATACTCATAATTCTCTATGGGTACTTAGTCAACACGACACCAACCATATAATTAAACAGTCACGGGAAAAACATCCTATCATGTGACTAATTGCATATAAATCATATTCAAATATCATATCGCCTCATCTCTACTAAGGCTCATTCATTCCTTCATTAAAATAAAACCTTACCTGAAGACAAATCCCCGACCCGAGTCCCGCGAAGGGTCATCAGTCAAAACGGGGCTGACTAGATCTTAGTTTGACCAAACCCGTTTGGTCAAACCGGCTAGAAACAGAGTCTTTATCACACAGACATAAAATCAACATATTCATTACATGTTATATTATTAAAACTTCTAACATGTGAATTATTCTATCATACCAAAACCCGTTTGACTAAAAGGATATTAAATTAAACTAAGATCTCGTCTTATAATTTCTAACATGTGAGAAATAATAATTTAATGAAAAAAACCTTTTTAAATAAATATTTTACTTATTAATATTTCTCGCTTGCTAATTATTACAAAACGCGATAAAAGTGACGATAACTCAAAAACCGTCACAAGTCCCAAAGTGGGACCCACGGGCTGAGTTGGGCCGGACCCCACATGGGCCTGAACTGGGCCCACGGCTGATTTGGGCTAAAATGGGCTGTTTTGATTAAATTTCTAAAACCGATTCCTAATATTTTCCCGCATGCTTTAACATAATTAAAACCCGTCAACACAACAACATAACAATCAAACATCGACACAACCCAAAGACCAAAACCCGGACCCACCATGAACCAGCCCAGACCGGCCTGGACCGGGCCTGAACCGGCCTGGACCGGCTGGTTTTGGGTCCGGTTCACAGCCCCTAAACCGCCCCCTACACGGTTCAAACCCCAACCAACACCAAATTTTTCCAACATGTTTTTAATTAACAATCATCCATTTTAACAACCATCATACAAAATCATGATTAAAAATAATTCATCCAAATTCCTCAAGAACACTAAAAATATTAAAAATTTCCTACACAACATAAAAATCATAACTTATGAAAAATCATCAAAATTCATAAAGAACACTAAACATATCATAAATTTCCTACACAACATAAAAATCATAACTTATGAAAGATCATCAAAATTCATAAAGAACACAAAACAACATAAAAACTCCATACAACATAAAAATCACCCTACTTATCATATTACTACTAAAATCCATTAAATCATAAAAACATGAACTAAAACAAAGATGAACCAAAAAACTAAAGGAAACCCCCCCCCCCCCAAAAAGCTATGTAAAAATATATCCGTCCGAGTAAGAGGAATCGTTACCTTAGGAGACAAGACATTAGACCACCAAAAATAAAAAGTATAAAACCAAGAATATTCCCTCCTACTCAGTCCTCACCCAAATATACGAGTCTCCAAACTCTCTTCAAAATCTTCCCACATAAGAAAAATAACAGAAAACATTATTAGAACTTAAAATATGAATTTCCATAATTAAAGTGTTGAAAACGATTTTGTCGGAATTGAAATAAAACCGTACGTGAAGATGAGGAGCGAAGAGGAGAGTCTAGAAATATAAGTTAGGACGGATTTAATTAAGAAATGAAGATTTTATTAAGGTTTTGCTCAAGAACGATGAAGAACAATTGAAGAACACGATGAACAAATGAAGAACGATGAATAAAGTGATATTTAGATCTTAATTTGATTTGTTGAAAAATGAAAAGTTGTTAGTGAGTAAAGAGTGGTGTGGGTGCCGTGTACATATAGAGAGAAAAGGATGTCGGGTTTTGAAATTGTTGTTACGGAATTGACTCGCGATTAATAATTATTTTACGGTAATCGATTAAATGTAATTAGCGATTAAGTTAATTACATCAAATATCTAGATATTATGATATTATAATCCAAAGAAATGAAAATATCAAGCCCTATTAGAGGACTAAAGGAGCCGTGTGGTATGGTGAGGAATCGGTCTGTTTTTGAGCGATTTGCGTAATCTTCGTTGACGGATCGATAAAGTAAATAAATATCTAGATATTATGATTTGTTTAATCAAAACAATTAGAATATCTAATGGTGAGTGGAAAAAACGATGACCGCGAGTGTGACTCATGCCAAAGTCGAGTTTTGATTTGTTACGGGATTTACGATGAGTCGGGAATAGTTAAATGACGTTCGGTTAAAACCGTAAAAGTTATTCTTTAAATTCCGAATAAATTCAAAATAATTATATTAAATTATGATAAATCTAATAAATCTAAATAAAAATAAATCAAAAATATTATTTTTTTAAATAAAATTTCGGTCTTCAAACTATGAGGCGAGTCGGGAAAAGTCAACGGAAGTCCAAGCGACTTAAAAGTCGAGAAAAGTCAAAGATGACTTAAAAGTCAAGCAAAGTTAGGAAGACTAAAAGCAAGAAAAGTCAATGACGACTTTTAAAAAGTCAAGAAAAGTCAAAAGACGACTTAAAAGTCAAGAAAAGTCAAAGATGACTAAAAACAGTCTTTTCATGAAATCTCTCAGAAATTCCAAATACTAACGCGGAATTTCAAAATAAGACTCGGAACAAAAATTTCTATTTTAAAAACTTAAGTTCTACTGAAAAGTGTTAGTAAATATTTTTACTAGAAAAATTGGGTACTTTTCGGGTTGTTACAAGAAGACCTGGGCATAAGGCAACAATATTCAAGGAAATTGTAAGTACGGTCTCAAGGAACAAGTGTTCCTAAAGACAAGAGAAAAATGATAGAAGTCTACAAATCAAAAACGAAATAAAACCGTTTCCCCGGCAACGACGCCAAAATTTGATAGGATATGTCGCACACCTATGAAAAGATAAATTTCCCTAGACACAAATAAATGTATTACGAGGGGTCGAACACAAGGAGACGGGAATTTCGTTATGAAATGCTATGAATGGACTACTATCAAAGTCGGTTTAACGGTTGGTTTACTTTTGATGTTTAGCTAACTATGATGCAAATCAAATAATGTTAAAAGAGTCTAGGGGAGTCGGGTCACTCATGCAAATGCGTAAATGCTCATGTTAAACATAGAAATTCTTAATATTGTTAATTGTTTAGGCTAAAGACACCCATCTCTCGATATTAGTGTCAACCTTAGGTCGAGTCCTAGAAAACTTTCGTTATGACTAGAGTCGTCCTACTACACATGCTTAGTCTAATCCGATTCCGTGCCTCTCGACTTATAGAATGAATTAACAAATTTAATCAATGCAATTGGCCAAATAACAAAGATTAACAAAACAATACAAGCATATGATAGAAACAATTTACCAATATTAATTCATCCTTATTTTAACATTTACAACTTACTAATTATGCATGGCTTCCTTTTCCCTAGACAAATGAAACTACTCACTGATGCTGATAATTAGACTAATAGTATTTGATATAATAAGCATGATGAATATAAAGTTATAAAGGAAAACAACTTGTTAATAAAATGTGCTACACTAAGTGAATGAAAACTAACAATTCTAATGTAGATAACAATGAAACTATGATTAACTAATATTACGATTAACTAAATGATTTGTAAGGTAAATGACGGAAGTGAATACTAACATAAAACTAGAATTAGGATTACCGCAATAGAGAAATATAACTCGGATATGAAGAACAAATAACCCAAATGCTTGAATGGAAAGATTGAAATACAACTTCAAAATTTAACAAAGTGTTTGAACAAAGTAATAACTAAATGTTTAACTAAATATGAAACTAAGAGAAACTTGTGCTTAAACTAAGGAAAATGTAAGGAAATATATGAGAGAAGATATGAAAAAGGATGTGAAAAAAATGTGTGAAAAGATGCCTCTAAGTGTCGAAGTCCTTCTCCTTTATATAGAGAGAGGGACTTGAAACGCTTGTACTGACAGAGACCGAACCCCCATCGGGGAATGGGAACCCCGATCGGGGTTTCAGTAACCCGGCTATATTTTCTTAATTGCTCCATTTAATGCTTATGGAATCATAAGCTATGCCTTTAAGCACCTTAATTCTCCGGTTAATTGCATAGTTTTGGGATTTCATGAGCATCCAAAGGAACATCCTATGTTGAGTTGTGGACACCTTGCATTGGGCTTCATTTTTGGTTTCTCATTTGCATTTCAATCCATTTCACAAATCTTCATGCTTGGCTTGTCATTCTCCATTCTAACCTTCCATGGTCCATCTTGCTTTCATTAGCTTGTTGGACTTTGGTGCTTGCTAATTGTGTTAGGAAAAAGTCTCTAAATGCTTAGATTCCTACAAAACATAGCAAAAACGAGCAATGCACCTCGAACACGTACTTAGCTCATAAATATACTAAACAAAGTATACTAATCATGTAAAATCGAGCTAAATTAGGGAGTAAAATCATATAAAAACTAGACATATCACACCATAAAATGACATTTTTCAGAATTTAAGACAAGGTTAGTATCAATGCATCTCTTAAGCAAAATAGATAAATGAGTCAAACAACTATCAAAGGAATCACCATGCACGGTAAAGTCATCCATGAAAACTTCAATGAAATTCTCAACATATTCCGAGAAAATACTAACCATGCATCTTTGAAAAGTTGCGGGAGCATTACATAACTCAAATGGCATGCGTCGATACGCAAAGGTGCCAAATGGACAAGTAAAGGTGGTTTTATCTTGATCTTGGGGCGCAATAGCAATTTGAAAATAGCCAGAATAACCATCTAAAAATCAATAAAAAGGCTTACCGGCAAGCCGCTCAAGCATTTGATCAATAAAAGGCAAGGGAAAGTGATCCTTCCTTGTCACCGCATTGAGTCTACGGTAGTCAATACAAACACGCCACCCATTTTGTACTCGGGTGGGAACCAATTCTCCATGTTGATTTTCTACAACCGTCACTCCACTTTTCTTTGGCACCACTTGAGTGGGGCTCACCCACTTGCTATCGGATATTGGGTATATCATACCCACTTGCAAAAGCTTTAAGATCTCCTTCTTCACCACCTCCCTCATAGGTGGATTCAATCGCCTTTGTGGTTGCCTTACCGGTTTGGCATCCTCTTCCAAGAATATATGGTGCATACAAGTGGTTGGACTAATGCCCTTGATGTCGGCAATAGTCCATCCAATTGCAAGTTTATTCTCCTTAAGAACTTCCACCAACTTTACCTCTTGCTCCTTGGTAAGCTTGCTAGAAATGATCACCGGTAAAGTTTCTTCATCACCTAGAAAAAACATACTTCAAATGGGAAGGTAATGGTTTCAACTCAACCACGGGTGCCTGCAAAACTGATGGCAACAATTTCTCACTAGGCAAAGTTAGAGTTAATGGTTTAGAAAATGAAGGTATTATAGGAAGCCTTTCCATCCTGGCTAAAGAAGCCACCAATTTCTTCAAATCATGAGATAGAGAAAAACCTAAATCATCACAAGACAAGCTATTATCAATAGCTACGAGCAAGGCATCTCCTCCATTCACATTGAACACATCATGTACTAAAGGCTCCAAAATATCAATCATGAAACAAGAATGATCATCACGAGGATATTTCATAGAATCATAGATATTAAACTTAACCACTTGACCATCGGCTTCCATAGTAAGAGAGCCATTAGACACATCAATTTTAGTATTTGCGGTTCTCAAGAATGGCCTACCTAGAAGAATAGGAGCCGCATGTGAATCATGTTCCATTTCAAGTACATAAAAATCAGCAGGAAAAATTAATTTATCTACCATTACAAGTACATCCTCAACCACTCCCTTAGGATAAGCATTTGAACGATCGGCCAATTGAATTACTACCCCTGTTTTAACTAATGGCCCCAATTTCAATGACTTGTATAAAGAATAAGGGAGAACATTAATTGAAGCACCTAAGTTAAGCATAGCATTAGGAATAGTGGTGTCTCCTAAGGTACAAGGCACGGTAAACATACCCGGGTCACTACACTTAGATGGCAACTTATGTTGAAACAAAGCCGACACATGTTCATTAACTTTAACTTTTTGGACAGCCTTCAACTTTTGATTCCTTTTTATGGTACACAACTCTTTAAGAAACTTAGCATACGTAGGCACACTTTTCAGTAAATCTAATAAAGGGATATTTACCTCGCATTTTCGGAAGGTCTCATAGACATCCTTGTCTTGTGTAGGGCGACTTTTCCTCTTGAGAACCTTGGGAAACGGTGGAGCATCCACATGAGTAAGTGTAAAAACCGGTGGTACTTCCTCCTCATGAACCAACGGTGAGGTGACGATGGGCTCAACCACCAACTCCTCCTCCTCTTGCTCAATTATCTCACTAATCTTTTTTTTTGGCCCTTGCAACTCCTTTCCACTCATTTAAGTAATAGCACTCGCATTAGGCTTAGGATTAGGAATAGTTTGGGAAGGTAGCTTCCCGGAATCTTTAGCTTCAAGTCTCCCAAGAGCACTAGACATTTGCCCAAATTGATTTTCCAAGTTTTGAATGCTAGCCTTTGTCTCTTGTTGAAATTGCACTTGATTAGCTTGCATAGTGGCCACATTAGAAGTAAGATCCCGAATCTTTTCCTCCGTAGATATGGATGGAGTTGAGATTTGACCTTGAGAGGAGAATGCGTTTGAACCTTGTTGCCTCATAATGAACCTTGGTTTAGAATGACCAAATTGTTGTCCAAATGACGAGCCGTGATTTTGTTGGCCTTGTAGTTGCAAACCGCCTTGTGGATTCCCATATTGGAAACCGGGATGGTCTCTCCGCATAGGATTATAGTAAGCGGCCTTGACCTCTTCGGTCTCCTCTTGGAGAAGTGGGCACCGATCGGTGACATGAACATTGGATGAGCAAAGACCACAAGCTTGCACTTGTTGCTTATTCCCCATGAGCATCTCCCTCATTAAGGAAGTCAAATCTTCAACCTTGTTCTCCAATGATGGGTTGGAGCTAGAACTTGCCATGCTAACCCTTCTTGTGGTGGACCACACACTAAATCGGCGTGAGCTTGAAGCAAGCTCACTCAACAACGCATTAGACTCATCCGGATTCTTGTTGAGTATTCCACCGCCACTAGCACCATGAACCATCCGAGCATCTTCCGGTAATAATCCTCCAACAAAGTAGAGGATGAGATCTTGGTCACTATACCCATGGTATGGGCATAGTGCACATAACTTCTTGAATTGCTCCCAATACTCGTAAAGTGTTTCATCATTCTTTTGCTCCACATTTGAGATCTCCTTCTTAAGATGAGAAGATTTGGAAGCGGGATAATACTTTTCAAGAAACACCTTCTTCATTTCGGCCCAAGTAGTGATACTACTCGGTGGAAGGTAGTACAACCAATCATTAGCGGAATCCTTTAATGAAAAAGGGAATGCCCTCAACTTGATTTGCTCTTTGGTAACACTATTCAGTTTCTACTAGTGCATACCACATGAAATATCGATAAATGTTTGTTGGATCCTCACCACTTAACCCATGGAATGAGGGTAACAAGTGGATCAAACCCGACTTCAACTCAAATGTGACACCTTCATCCAAGTCCGGAAATGTAATGCACAAAGGTTGTTGAGTAAGGTCAAGAACAGTGAGCTCCTTCAAAGTCCTAGTTTCTCTAACCATGTTGATCTTTTCTTTCTCCTCTTTCTTGTCTTGCTTGTCGAATTGAAGCTTTCTCCTTATCTCCCTTCTTATCTGAAAAAGAGTTTTCTGCAATTCTGGATCAAAATCTAACAACTTCTTGTAAGTAGAACGGGTGTCCGGCATAAACTCAAACACCAAAACAAAACTAAAAAAACAATTGCATAAATAAATAAACAATAGCCTTCCCCGGCAACGACGCCAAAATTTGGCTAGACTAGTCGCGAGTCTCCAAATTAGTATTTTTAATTACTACAAACGCAAACTAATAGTAAATGTAAGTAGAGGTCGATCCCACAAGGAAGGTGTTTTGTTTATTAAATGTTAGCAAAAGCAAGTAACTAAATGAGGGTTTTGATATGTTGATGTTCTAAGTCTACTAAAACAAAAGAAAAATGAAATATAAAGACAATATAATAATTGAAAATGTATAAAAAATATGAGAATGATTCTTGGACCAAGTAATTTCCACCAATAAGTTATGAATTGATCATTGACTCTTCTACTCTATTTCAATATTGAGTAATTTGCTATGAAGTTGTTGACTTCTAATTCCACTTATGAATGATTATTAGTTACAAGCGTAAACAAATATTCCTTACAATATCGTCAATTTAGTCAAGCGCTCAATTGTATCGAGATTGCAAATTAAAGCAATGGAATTTAGCAAAGATAAACGAATGAAAGAAACTAGCGTTGCTTCACTTTGGTTCATACAAATTTAGTCTTTTATAACTCAACGATGATGAAAAGCATACGAATTGATGAATTTTAATTGCTACAATGGAATAGATAAATAAACAAAAGATTCATTCATCTAATCTAGCAATGGTTAATTAACTAATAACAACTAGTTGATCATTCTAGATGCATAATTAACAAACCAACAATAATGCAAACTAAATTTGATACTCTAATAATGAAATAGAAATAGAATAAGAGTCATACAATTCAAACTAACTTGGCTTCAAGAACTTGTTCCAAGATGTAGAACTTAGCCTTTCATACAAAATAACTAAAACAAACTAGAAATTGAAAGTATTTTCTATGTATTATGATGATTAAAAGATGGAAGAAGATATGTGTAATTTGATCAATATCATCTTCTTATATAGGTCTTCAAAGAGCATCTTTATAAAGCCTATTAAAGCCTCATAAAATGTGAGCATAATTGCTGAATTAAAGAAGAATTAGAAGAGTCGTCGGAATCCAATGCTGAGCCGCGCCACGCGGCTAGTGAGACAGCCACATTTGCCGCGCCTGCGGCTCTTTGCCGCGCCCCGCAGCTTGCTAATGCGACGCTTCCTCTTCTTCACTTGTTTCCGTGTTTTGACATTCATCTTTGGGCCTTGACTTGCTTCAAAATCAACACTCTCATGACTTCCTTTGCCCAATAACAACCTCTAAAGAAGCCCTTCTCCACTCATAGCAAGAAATCAATCCAATTACCCCATTAAAACACACAAGTTCATTACAAAACCAACACTCAAGTCATAAGCACTAAAATCCTCAAGTATGCTTCTTAACCCATCATTTAATCATCAAAATAACCTTATTAACCCCTACTAAACTAGATTAATCAGTTTTAAAGCGACGAAAAAGACATGGTGTGCATAAAAATAAAACGTGTGCACAAACTTAAAATAAAGGGTACCATGTGCAAAATGGCAAAAATAATAAATGACAATAAAACTCAAAGCTCATAAGACTATAATAGTGATGATGTGAATGACAATAATTCTTTCAAACCTTAATTTCATTAATCTAAATTAATCTTACATGCACAATTTGATATAAAGTTAATAAATTAGAATTATTACCCAATTAAGTTTGTAAGATTTAGACAAAGTTTCATTACTTAATTATTTGAAAGATTTGATTAATTTTGCGAGTAATAGAATTAGATAAAGTTTGTTTTTGTTCTTTTTTGAGGGGAGGGGGTAAGTAATAAAAAACTAATAGCAAAAAGTTAACGAAAACGTAAATTCCGAAAAAAAAAAATTGGGTATTTCGTGCAAAATGTCAAACCTCAGATGTATCGTGTGAATTTTCATTATTCTCATGATTAAAGTTTAGCTAAACTCCATTCAGTTAAATTCAATTCATCTCAATTCCATTCATGGTATGTTTGGGAACCTTGAATTGGAATTGAATTATGGAATTGGGACATTTTAAGTGTTTGGCAACGCTGAGAATTTGGAATTGGAATTGGACTCAATTCCTTAACAATTCCAAGCTAGTTAAAATTTGGGTCTCTCAAATTCCTACCATATAGTACTCATTTCAATTCCAACACTACTTTTTTTATGCATTTTTTTTCCAATTGCAAATATTTTCCGTCACTATTTATTTTTTTGGTGATTTTGACCCATACACGCCCCGCCCAATTCCAATTTCAATTCCATGAGTTTCCCAAACGGGATTGAGAAATTGAATCCGGAATTGATTTCCAAGTGATCTCCAAACGAATTTTTGGAATTAGATTTGGAATTGAATTCAAACATTTTGATTTCTACAATTCAAATCATGAAAATGAAATCAATTCCGCGTTACCAAACGCTCCATCAATCTACTTTAGTTCTGTTTAATTTAATTAAATGTATTCAATCCATTACTTATAATTTAGTTTAGCTAAGCTTTTATGAGTCGAAAATGAATAAGACCCTATTGGCTGAATC
>JAIUZE010031175.1:0-13649 GCA_022085475.1 Heliosperma pusillum | reverse complement strand
TATCAATTACGAGTTTTAGAAATTATATGAGAAAAACACAGCCTTGTTCCAGGCCGGTCTGGAGGCCGGCGGCCGGTACCCCGGCTCGGAGCACAAGACAAAATCCAAAAATCATAGAAAACAGGGCATGTGTTCCTGGCCGGTCTAGGGACCGGCGGCCGGGCACCCGGCCAGGACCACCCCTATACAAAAATTCCAACATCAATACTGATGTGTTCCCAGCCGGTGGGCAGACCGGCGGCCGGTCACCCGGCTGGGAACCCCAGTTCACCCGAGAACCCTTATCAAGCATTCAATCCTTTTCAATTCTCATAATTCAATTCTAATAATTATCAACAATCAATATTCATCATCAACAATCATCAAATAACAATAATCATCATCCATAACATGAATCCTAATCTTCCTAATCGTATTCTAAATACGAATTCTAGCATATAAAGCATGTAAAACACGTAAATGATACCGAGTAACCCTTCACCGTTACCTTTATGCCTCTTCACTACTCGTCAAGCTCATCTTCAATTAGGTAATAGTCTTTGTCGGGATCTTGGAGGTCACCACCTACAAATAGATCATAAAAGATGAATAAAATTCATCTTGAGAAAGACGGAAAGTTTGAAAAGCGAGAAAGACGATGATTTTAATATCAATACGGATAGAGGAAGGTAAGAGGGGAAGAATGAGACGAACTTACGTGAATTTAAACAAAGAACGAATGAGCTACGATGATTTTAAGATCGGAAAGATTATGGAGGCAAGGGTTTTGATTTTGCTTAAGGAAGAAGTAAGGTTTTGGTGTTTGAGTGAATGAAATAGGTTAAGGGAGTATGAGTGGAATATAAGGGAAAAAGTCAATAAAAGTCAAACTCGCCTTAAGACGGGATTCTCATGGAATCTCGCGGAAATTCCAAATACGAACTCGGAAATTCTAAATTCGACTCGGAACAATAAATTCTAAATTAAAACTTAAATTCACTGAAAAGTATTCGTAAAATATTTTCATTATAAAAATAGGGTACATTTCCGGGTGTTACACTTGAGGTGCGGAAAGACCATGATGTTTCTTAGTGAAGCAACTTGCTGGGATTCAATAATGGATGAAGCAAAACAAGAGTGTCGGGTTGTTGTATGCACAAGTGTGCCAAATTCGACCTCCTACACAAGCCATGGTTTTTACTTCTAAAGCTAAATCTTGGGAGGTATAACTTGTACTCTTTCAACCTCACAGTTCTATTTTTATATGTTGGTGAAGTTTCAAGATATTCTAGTTTTAATACTCGTGTCTTCCGTTGGTCTTTTATTGATTGAATCCGTGTTAGTATTTGTGATCGAGTGCTCGTATCTTTAGTAGGGTTCGAGTAAACTTGTACTCGACCAAATGTAGTGGTTACTCGGCTGAGTTGAGTAGTCACTCGAACGAGTAGGTGGGTTACTCGGTCAAATATGATGGTGACTCGACCGAGTTAGGTGGTCGAGTAGGTTGGTGACTCGACCAAATTGCCATGTGTCAGTTGTCCTTATATGTGGAGTGTAAACTACTAAGGTTCACAAGTTTTAAGTGAACTTGACTAGCTTGACTCAAACTGAGAACAATGTCAAGTAACAAATGGATGTTGTTTTAGAGAGGGTGAATTGTTTAACTAAAAGACTCAAGGGATATGACTTAGAGACAATCCTCTACAGCAAGGCACAAGAGAAAGGACTCAAGACTGGTTTTAGAGACAGTTTCAAGTGTTACAGCAAAGCACAAACACCCTAGACTAACCTCAACAGCAAGCAAGTTAACCACAGCAAAGCACAGATATAACTTGACTCACAATACAAGGCACTGATCAAACACCTTGGAGATGTATCAGGCTTGTTTCAAACTACAGCTCTTAGCACAAGTTTGATAAAATTGAGTGATTTCTCAAAGTTTAATTCATTCATTCATAAAGTCTAACTGAAACAAACATACAAGACCTCTTTATATAGAGGGGCTGATAACTTGTGAGCCATTGGATGTACAGATCATCCAAGGGCCAACTTAGGATTCAAACTACTACTACTGACACTAATTAAGAGCCTCATAATAGGACGAGCTCAACAACTATAAAGAACAGACACAAGACACAAAAAACAGACTGAACAAAAAGCAAATAAAGCAGTTTTGGAGTTTTCCTGAAATGGAAATGTGTTGTTCTTGTTGCCTTGTTGCTTTGCCTGGATGTGTTGCTGCTCCTTGGGACTCCCTACTCTTATTAGAACTTAGATAAGACCTGCCTTGGACGAGGACAAGTTGACTTAAGCAAAAGGAAACCACAATCTGTCTTGTACCTTCTCTGTTTTAATGGTTTGCTGGACTCTAACTTGGGGTGTCTGTTTCATGAGTTTTTAGTAGACTTCAAAAGGATTTGTCCTGGACAAACTTGTAGCTTAGTGGGTTGGCTTGATGGTAGGCCATGGTGGGGGTGGTTGGGATGCCCTGGTGTACCTTCTAGCTGCAGGGTTTGTTAATTGGTCTGCCTGGGCCTGAATGGTTTTGTTTCTGCCTTGTGTGGGTAATGTGGGTTGTGTTGGGGCTTGGCATGGGTTGTTGAGCCCTGGACTTCCTTCCTCATTGGTGTGGCTTGGCCTGGCTTGATCTTGGCTTGTCATAGTTTGTTGTTTGGACCTTGTAACTCGAGCTTCCATCTGAGGGGTCAAGCTTGTCTTGTTTGTGGTGGTTTGATCATCAAAACCCCTTGGGTGAGCTCCTGCTGCAGCCTCCCCAGGTTGAAAAGGGCTTGACCTCAAGCCTGTGTCTTCCTCCCCCTCAGAGTCTTCATAGAAGGGACTAAGATCTCCCACATTGAATGTTCCATGGACTGCATACTCTCCTGGTAGATCAATTTTGTAGGCATTAGGACCTATCTTCTCTATGACTTGAAAAGGACCATCTGCTCTGGGCTTTAGCTTGTTCTTTCTCTTGGAAGGGAACCTTTCTTTCCTTAGGTTGATCCATACTAGGTCTCCTGGTGCAAAGTCTTTCTTGGTCTTAGGAACCTTGGCATTCTTCTTGTATAGATCATTAGCTTTCTCAATTTGTTTTCTGACTGATTCATGGAGTTTTAGCATTTGTTCCACCCTCTTCTTGGCATCATAGTGGATCTCTGACCTGCACACATTAGACAAACTCAAAGGCATTAAGGGGTTAGTACCATAGACCACTTCAAAGGGGGAGTGGCCTGTGGCTGCTAAGGGAGCTCTATTGAAAGAGAACTCTGCTTGAGCCAACTTCAAGTCCCAATCCTTGAGAGATTTGCTGACTATACACCTCAAGATTCTTCCCAAGGTCTTGTTGGTCACCTCAGTTTGGCCATCAGTTTAAGGATGATGGGAGGTACTAAACAACAACCTAGTGTCAAGTAGCTTCCACAATGTTCTCCAGAAATGGCTCATAAACTTTGTATCTCTGTCAGACACAATGGTCCTTGGGACTCCATGTAACCTCACCACCTCATCAAGGTATAGCTCTGCTACACTCACAGCATCCTCAGTCTTCTTGCAAGCAATGAAATGTGCCATCTTACTGAACCTATCCACAACCACCATGATAGAATCCTTCCCTCTTGCTGTCCTAGGTAATGCCATTATGAAATCCATACTTACATCCTCCCAAGGCCTACATGGGACTGGTAGGGGAGTGTAAGGTCCTGCTTGGAAAGAACTCTTGGCCTTTTGACAAACTCCACACCTTCTGAGCACTATTTGAACTTCCCCCATCATCTTAGGCCAGTGGAATTGATCTTGTAGTATGTCCACAGTTTTCTGAACTCCAAAGTGTCCTCCAAAGCCACTTCCATGTACCTCCTTGATCAATAGACTTCTATAAGATCCTCTGGGAACACACATCTTGTTTCCTTTGAACAAGAATCCATTTTGCAGAGTATAGGGTGAATCAATGGTCCTTGTTCCCTCTTTCTGTGCTAACCAATCTTCTGCAAAGTCTGGATCTTCCTGATACATATCCTTCATGAACTCAAAGCCAAGAACCCTTTGCTCCATGGTTGATAGCAGAGTGTACCTCCTAGACAAAGCATCAGCCACCACATTCTGTTTGCCCTCTTTGTATTTGCTAGAAAAGGTGAATGATTGGAGGAACTCTTCCCACTTAGCATGCCTATGACTGAGCTAATGTTGACCTCCTATGTACTTCAATGCTTCATGATCAGAGTGTAGGACAAAAGGCTTGGGCTTTAGGTAATGACTCCAATGCCTTAGAGCTCTGACAAGAGCATAGAACTCTTTATCATATGTAGAATAGTTCAGCTTGGCACCACTTAGCTTTTCACTAAAGTAGGCTACAGGTTTCTTCTCTTGGATGAGGACAGCTCCAATTCCCACTCCACTTGCATCACACTCAACCTCAAATAGGCAATCAAAGTTTGGCAACCTGAGGATAGGTGCACTGCACAAAAGCTTCTTCATGTGTTTGAAAGCCTGCAAGGCATTCTCAGTCCAAGTGAACTCTCCTCTCTTCATACATTCAGTGAGGGGTGCTGCAATAGTGCTAAAGTTTTTAATGAACCTCCTATAGAAAGAGGCTAGGCCATGAAACCCTCTTACTTCTGTAATGTTCTTAGGGATAGGCCAAGACTGTACTGCAATGATCTTGTCTTGATCAACTGAAATGCCCCTACCAGATACCACATATCCTAGAAACTTGACTTCCTCAGTCATGAAGGTGCATTTCTCAAGCTTCCCAAAGAGCTTGCTCTCCTTAAGTATTTCAAACACAGCCTCAAGATGCCTCAAATGATCATCCTTGCTCTTGCTGTAGATGAGGATATCATCAAAGTATACCACCACAAATCTCCCTAGGCAAGGCCTAAGCACTTCTGTCATCAATCTCATGAAGGTACTTGGGGCATTTGACAGGCCAAAGGGCATGACAAGCCACTCATAAAGGCCATGCTTTGTTTTGAAGGCTGTCTTCCACTCATCTCCTTCTCTGATCCTCAATTGATGGTAACCTTGCCTCAAATCAATCTTAGAAAAGAACCTTGAGCCACTCAGCTCATCCAACATGTCATCAAGCCTAGGTATAGGGAACCTATACTTGACTGTGATGTTGTTGATAGCCCTGCTATCTATGCACATCCTCCAAGTCCCATCCTTCTTAGGAACCAACAATGCAGGCACAGCACATGGACTTAAAGATTCCCTAACAAACCCTTTACTCATCAACTCTCCAACTTGTTTCTGCAGCTCTTGTGTAGCCTTGGGATCACACCTATATGCTGGTCTATTAGGTAGTACAGACCCTGGCACAAGGTCTATTTGGTGCTCAATCCCTCTCAAAGGGGGTAAGCCATCAGGAAGTTCCTCTGGAAACACTTCCTTGAACTGATCAATGAGGGGCTTAACATCTGCAGGGATCACCTTAGACTCCTCTTCCTGAACTTCTTTTGATAGCAGCATTACTATAGGTTGCTCCTCACTACACTCTTTGACCATTGCTGACTCAGATAGAAATACAACTCCACTAAAGTCTTCAGCCATACTTGGACTTCCATAGCTCTTCTGATGTGGTGGCAAGGGGGCTAATGTCACCTTCCTGCTCCCATGCTTGAAGGAATAGGTATTGCTTCTTCCTTGGTGTATGGAGCTTTTATCAAACTCCCATGGCCTTCCTAATAGCAAGTGACATGCATCCATTGGAACCACATCACACAATACTTCATCCTTGTACACACTTCCAATGGAGAAAGGGACCATGCATTGCTTATCCACCTTAACCTCTGCTCCCTTACTCAGCCATCTCAACTTATAGGGGTGAGGGTGATCTTGAGTGCTCAACTTCAGCTTATCAACCATAGTAACAGAAGCCACATTGGTACAACTACCTCCATCTATAATAAGGTTACAAACCCTCCCTTGTATGGTACATCTGCTCCTGAAAATGAGGGACCTTTGATCCTCCTCCAAAGGTATCTGTTGTGAATGCATTACTCTCCATAGGACTAAGCTGTGGCCTGTGTCAGGGAGTGCCACTATTGCCTCCTGACTAGACTCTTCTTCCTCACTCACCACTTCTTCAACCTCAGGCTCATCCCTCTCATACTCAACTAGACCCTCTTTCTCCCAAGCCTCAACTTCCATTATGGTTAAGGTCTTCTTAGAAGGGCAATCCTTCCTGAAATGTCCATAGCCTTGACATTGGAAGCACCTAATTCTGTTCTCAGTCAATGAAGTGCTTGGCTTTTGACCCATGATGCCCTTACCCTTGTCTAAGGTAGGTGGGGGTGCTGTCTTAGGGGTATCCATGGCTCTAAACCCACTATAAGGTCTGGTTTGAAAAGGCCTAACAGGTTTTGGTGTAGCAGGCTTAGTCTTCCCTATCTTCTCAATTCTCAGAGATAGGTTGACAACATCATCAAATGACCACAGAGGTTGCATCCTAACCTTGTTAGCAATGTTCTTATCTAGACCCTTTAAGTACCTAGCAATCCTTTGCTCAGGTTTCTCATTTATATCACACTGTAAGGTGAGTTGTTCAAACTCTCTTAGATAAGATTCAACAGGTTTGTCTCCTTGTTTCAACTTAGACAACTTGATAAACTGATCCTGGGTATAATCCTTAGCAACAAATTTGTCTAATAGTTTCTTTTTCAGTTTAGTCCAAGACTTGATGGGTTCTTTACCTTCCCTAGCCCTTAACCCTTTCATAGTTTCATACCAAAGGGAAGCATACCCTTTCAGTTTAAGGATGGCTACTTTAAAAGACTTAGAATCATTGTATCCTTTGTACTCAAAGATCCTTTTTACTTCTCTTAGCCATTCTAACAAGTCATCAGGATTAAGACTACCAGAAAACTCAGGGATATCTACCTTAAGATGCTTGTCTGTGTTCCTGTGGATGGAAGCTCTGCTTCTTGTTGAGTCATCTGAGTCTGGATACTCTTCATCATCAGGTGGCCTTCCTCTGCCTCCTCCTTGGCCTCTTCCACATCCTCTGCCTCTTCCTCCAGCAAGCAAATGGTTGCCTATAACCTGGTCCAGGGTTCTGGTTAGGGTGGTTACAATCCCAGCCAGATCCTCCATCCTTGCTTCTACTCCTACTAGTCTCTCTTCACTCATTGGGCTATTTTTGTGTTTTTAAATGTAGTTAGGGAAAATGAACTCACTAAGACTCTCAACCAAAGCTCTGATAACCAATTTGGAGTGTAAACTACTAAGGTTCACAAGTTTTAAGTGAACTTGACTAGCTTGACTCAAACTGAGAACAATGTCAAGTAACAAATGGATGTTGTTTTAGAGAGGGTGAATTGTTTAGCTGAAAGACTCAAGGGATATGACTTAGAGACAATCCTCTACAGCAAGGCACAAGAGAAAGGACTCAAGACTGGTTTTAGAGACAGTTTCAAGTGTTACAGCAAAGCACAAACACCCTAGACTAACCTCAACAGCAAGCAAGCTAACCGCAGCAAAGCACAGATATAACTTGACTCACAATACAAGGCACTGATCAAACACCTTGGAGATGTATCAGGCTTGTTTCAAACTACAGCTCTTAGCACAAGTTTGATAAAATTGAGTGATTCCTCAAAGTTTAATTCATTCATTTATAAAGTCTAACTGAAACAATCATACAAATACCTCTTTATATAGAGAGGCTGACATCTTGTGAGCCATTGGATGTATGGATCATCCAAGGGCCAGCTTAGGATCTAAACTACTTCTACTAACATTAATTAAGAGCCTCACAATAGGACGAGCTCAACAATTATAAAGAACATACACAAAACACAAAAGAAAACATACTGAACAAAAGCAAATAAAGCAGTTTTTGGAGTTTTCCTGAAATGGAAATCTGTTGTTCTTGTTGTCTTGTGCTTTGCTCTGGGTGTTTTGTTGCTCCTTGGAACTCTCCACTCTTATGAGGACGTAGATAAACCTGCCTTAGATGAAGACAAGTTGACTTAAGCAAAAGAAAACATCATCTGAGCATGTACTACCTCTGCTATGCTGTTTACTGGACTCTAGCTTTGGGGTGTCTGTTTCATGGGTTTTTGCTAGACTTCAAAATGGTTTGTCCTGGGCAAACTTGTAGCTTAGAGGGTTGTCTTGATGGTAGGCCATAGTGGGGGTGGTTGGGATGCCCTGGTGTACCTCCTAGATGCAGGGTTTGTTAAATGGTCTGTCTGGGCCTGAATGGCTTTGTTTCTGTTTTGTGTGGGTAATGTGGGTTCTGTTGGGGCTTGGCATGGGTTGTTGAACCTTGGACTGTCTCCCTCACAGTTGTAGCTTGGCATGGCTTGGTCTTGGCTTATCATAGCTTGTTGTTTGGACCTTGTAACTCTAGCTTCCATCTGAGGGGTCAAGCTTGTCTTGTTTGTGGTTGGATCATCAAGACCCCTTGGGTGAGCTCCTGCTGCATAACCTCACCATCATTTGGGCTGACGACAGTGGTGTTAGTAACCCGCGACCTACCGTTTTAGACAAGAGTCCCTTCGGATGTCGTCTTCGTTGCTGGTCCCTAGTACAGTTAAGTCTTTAAAAGACTTTATGTTTTGGTGTCTTAGGTGGTTTGCATAATGTGGTCTTAGATTGTCCACGAACGTTTCCACAAGAGTGGCTTCATCTGGACGTTCGACCAGTTGTGTACTAGTCTTCCTCCACCTACTTAGGGAAGTAGGTGAAACCTTCCTTCTCATTTTGAGAAAGGACCTCTAGAGTACGCATGTTAACATGTATCTCAGCATTGTCTGCGTATTGTTTGGTGAATTCAATTCCAGCATCATCCCAAGTTGCACTCTTCTTATGATCTAGAGAATAGAACCATTGCATGGAAATGGTGTCGAGAGACGAAGGAAAGATCCTTAAGAACACCTCTGGTTTGATGCCTTTGATAGACATATAGTCCTTGAAAGCACGGATGTGATTCAAAGGGTTCTCATGTCACTTGAATTTTGGGATGTCAGTCTTATTGAAGTTGGTTGGCAACTGGGCATTCACAGCTTCATATTTGCGGTTATTCTCCCTATAGATGTCGTCTCCCTTGAGGTACATTAGTTGCTCTTCTAAGTATTGGAGTCGCTTTTCCGCTCCAGTAAAAACTGGTGGGGTTTGACTTCTGGTTGTCCCACGATGAGTGGAATGTTATCGTGTACACTAGGGTCAGGAATGTCTGCGGGAGGCAGCCTAGTATCTACTGCAACAATTCGACTCTCAATGGCATTGAGGCGAGCATAGGCTTGGTCTTGACTTGTTTCGAGACGAAGGAGCGCAGCTAGGATTTGATCATTACCATTTCGCTCAGGTTGATGAACACTTGCTTGTCTAGTTCCAGGCATCTTGAAAACTGAGCAAGAGACCAACGACGAATCAAAACACGATCGACCAATCTAGCACACTTACTCGAAAAGACTCGACTTGTGAAGTGGGAGTGTGCCACTGTGTTTAAGTGAGTTTTGAAAATGACTGGTTTGGAAATGTTTGTCCTAGACAACCGTAGTGTGGTTGTAGGAGTGTTCACTCGAAGTGGAGAAATGATTTTGACTAGACACTTGGACAGAGTTTCGACTCGTTTCGCGCTACCTTAGGCCACCTTTGAAAATGCTTTATAGTTTTAAAAAGGATTTTTGATTTTGAAAATTTTGTCATGGTTTATTTACAAAGTAGTGATCATGTAAAGGTTATACACATTTAAACAGGTATTATAACGCATGTTGAGTGCATTTAAAATGGTTTTGGCTTAAAAGGTGGATTGTCATACCAAGCAATCAAACTCAAGGTCGGTGGAGAGGTCCGCGCCAAACATGAGTATGGCCGGTTTCTAGTCCATTTCCTCGTGTAGTGAAAGCCCGTGGTGCTAACATGAGTACACACCGTGGTATGGTTGACGTCAATCGCTATCTATCCTTAGGCCCAGATAAGAATTTGGACCGTCCAGACAGGGCGATTGGTCGAAAGGGTTGGGTTAGGCCTAGGAAGGCCGAATAAAACAACCTAGGAAGGTGGAGTAGTGAAAATCGACAACTGTCTCCTACATATTATTCCCTAACCTTGTTCAAGTTTCACCCTGGGTACCACGTAAGTGTATAATCCCGAACGAAGTCGCCAAACTGTGATACACGGATTCGCGATCCTTTCCAAACCGTGGCGCACGAGGGAACCACAGATGGAGAAACGAGGGACAAGCGTAGTGATACGCATTTGTGGAGTCGCCACCAACTTTTGTGAGAAGTTGGAGCCGTTCGAATACTTTATGCTATGTCAAGACACAAAGTGATGACATGAACACCAAGAACTCGTTACCCTTAGCATTCTATGTCTAGAATGACTCTCATGGATGCCAATGAACACAGATGTTCACAAAGATCTGGAGTAAGGGGTGAGGGTACGTATTAGGAAGTTCTTTAATTATACACCTAATCCCGCCCGCCTCGATAACGGCCTCTACCAATGATTAGAGAAACTCTTCTGTACTCGATATGTAGTCGGTTATATGCATGCTATGCAACATCCACGTTTTAACCCTGGCATCTTAGACTATGTCGGTTGAACATGTAGTTTAGCATTTAATTATGTCAAAATAGGAATTAGATTGATTGCATTTGAAAGGCAATTAAATTATACAATAATTGCAATAAATAAATCTAAAAAAGAATTACAAAGATTACAACGGAACTCGGGATCCACGTCGGAAATATGTCAGAACAAAGATTTAAAGAAAAGGAAAAGAATAAAAGATTAAACGAATAGAATAGCAGCGATATTAGAACTAATAGTCGGATTAATTAAGCAATTAAGACTTCGTCGAAGCGATAAAAGAAGTTCAGAGATAGAATCCAACCCATAACAGGCGCATCACGAGATGCCTCCCCTGAAAGAGGCGCAGCACTCTGTGCGTCTGTTCACAGCCAGAATCGCAATCAGTTAGTATTCGTTTGTGTATTTACGGTTTATTATTGATCTATAAGTCGAGTTAAAGTGGTTTAATTAATTAATTTACACTAAATTGTATCAAAGACGAATTCAAAGACTAGACATGAACAGATCTAACCTCTAAGGACACTATCTTGATCTAAGGATGTCAAAAACCCGCTAATATTGAATTATTAGGGATGTAAGACGAACTATAAAAAAAGGTGGTTTAATTAAGACTATTAAAAAGGGTTTAAAAAAAAGGTTTGACATAAATCCGACATGAATCTTACATGAATTTAATAAAGTACAAAATATAATACAAAAGACGGGATTATTACACCCTCAGACTTACTTGTTCACGAAACAAGATTAACTAAGTTGCGTTTTAGTGATAGCTCGACTCAAATGTAAAGAAAGTGCCCTCGTAAGAGGATCGAAAATCGATTAGTTAAATTGATTGATTAAGGTGTAGTGGTCAAATTGGTCGGTCAAATGCAATAACGAGACGGAAACCCAAAAGGATCTGAGCTTACGTGGTCGATTGATCAAGCACGTAGATGTCAAAATGCTTAGATCAAGGTCTAGAATGCAAAGAGAGAGAAGAGAAGGGGCGGAACATTCGCGTGCTTTAAAAGTGAGCACGAACCTCTCCTTTTATAGGGAGAAATCCGAAGAGTTTTGGAATAACTCGAACACGGACAGAAATCTAGAAAATATTTTGGAAACAGGCAAAACGAGCTGGGGAAGAGGCGCAGCAGGCATTGCGACTCCTGGAAGAGGCGCAGCACCCGGTGAGTCATTTGCCAAGCAGTTTTCTACTTTGAAAGAAAGATTTCCCCTTTTCTTTTATGGAATTGCGGTAGATTTCGAACTCTTTATAAATAAAATACGGATATATTTTACCAAGAAAGATAAGTTTTGAAATATTAAAAAATACGGAATATTCTCAAGCGTTCAGACTCGGTTTTAACAGACGGTTGATAGAAAATGAAGCGGTTTTTGACTCGGACTCCAAATAAACTCTAATGAGTGTGAAAACGACCGTATCGGCAAGTAGATGACGACCAAGGGGTAGACACAAGTATTTGAGCTATCACTTGACGATAAACTTAAAACTGTCATAAATTGTTTCGCATACCAAACATGCGGCCCAATCATCACTGGGTGGTTGGCAGAAGGTGTAGAAAGGAGATATCTACATACATATATCGTCTAATAAAGTAACACACATTATTTATTAAAGTAACACAAATGACCTTAAAAGTTACACTTGTAGTTTTAGATCTATTTTTTTTAATCTTGCTTTCAGATTTGTGTTTTCCTAGATCTACTTTTTGGTATGCGTAGGTTAATGATGTTTGACGGTGGTGATGTTTAACGGTGGTTGGATTACAATTACATTCATAAAGGACTACAATTACACTCATAAAGGAATACAATTACACTCATAAAGGACTAAACTTACACTCAAGTTTAAAGTTACAAGTAATAAAAATCAAAATTTTGTACCCAAAATGACCTAAAGTTATGGAAGTTACACGTTGAAAATATTAGGGTTACACTCATAAAGCACCAAAGTCACACTCGTAAAATGTTAAAGATATATAAATTCAAGTTTTTATATACAAAACTGTCTTAAAAATTTAAAGTTATACTCGAAAAGTATTTAAGTTATACTCGAAAATTTAAAGTTATAAAAATTCAAAATTTTCTATGCAAAACCGTCTTAAAAAAATTAAAGTTACACTAAAAAAGCATTAAAGGTACACTCGTAAAATGTTAAAATTATATAAATTATAATTTTTCTATACAAAACCATCTTAAAAAATTAAACTTGTACTCGTAAAATGTTGAAATTATATAAATTCAAATTAACCTATACAAAACCGTCTTAAAAAATTAAAGTTACACTCGAAAATCATCAAAGTTACACTCGTAAAGTGTTAAAATTATATATATTCAAATTTTTATATACAAAACCGCCTTAAAATTTAAAGTTACGCTAAAAGATATTAGCTTTATACTCGAAAAGCATCAAAGTTACATTCGTAAGGTGTTAAAATTGTTTATATTCAAATTTGTATATACAAACCGCCTTAAAAAGTTAAAGTTACGCTTTAAAATATTAGAGTTACACTCGTAAGCATCAAAGTTACACTCATAAATCTCAGCAGTTCAAAAGTTATTAATTAAATGTTAGAGAGAGAAAGTTAATTAATTAGTGCATAGGTAATTGATTAGTGATAAGTGCGTTTTTTAATTTACAATCTCAGTCATCCATCTCCCTCATCCAATGGCTAGGATGGGGACTCAAGGGATCTAAGGATATGGTGGACTCAAAAGAACGAGACTTTATATATATATATATATATATATATATATCTCTCTCATCATCTCTCTCTCTCTCTCTCTCTCTCTCTTCTCTCCTCTCTCTACTCTCGCCTTCGGCTCCTGTGCTTCCCCCTCTCTTTTTGAGTCCCTTGCCGTCCCTGCTCCCTCCCCCACCGTTCTCCTACCCCAATCTCCCGCGCTCGGTCTCTACCCCTACCCCCCCCCCTGACCCCCTTTTTTTTTCTCGCGCCCCTCCATTTCCTACACTTTTTTTCCTCCTCCTTTTATATTATCCACCAACCCCCTCTCCTTCCCCTACGCGCAGCCTATCCTCCCGACCACCCGCATTCTTCATTCACCTTATCAGGCCTCGGCTTCTTCTTTGATTACAGCTCCTCTCTATTCATTCATGCCGGAAAGTC
>JAIUZE010031173.1:0-11445 GCA_022085475.1 Heliosperma pusillum | reverse complement strand
AAAACTTAAATTTGCTGAAAAGATTTCGTAAAATATTTCTACTAGAAAAATAGGGTACATTTCCGGGTGTTACATAAAAGCACAATTATTCCTTACATTCTGATTGGCTCCTTGATTAAGGGAAGGAAAAAAGCAAAATGGGCCCCATATTCTGTCCTTCTAATTAATTACTTTCTAACTTATACTTCAATTTTTATTTAATTTTAGATTGCACGTTTATACAAAACCATACATTAACATTTGTGTTGCATGAAAACTAAAAAATGTAGAAAAAAATGAAACACTCGAATTTTGTTTTTAAAAAAAATAGGAATGCTAATACGGAGTAATTATAACAGAGAACGTGCCATAAAAAGTAAATTGATAAAAACAAAAATTATTCATGTATAATTTGTTCTATCAAAATATATTATTAGACTCAAAATTATTGAAAAACGCCATTTGTAAAACTATATTAATAAATAAAATGCTCTTTAGCATTCTAAGTAGATCTCTTTTTTCACGCAAAAGTAAAAAAATAAAGTATATTCAAAAATTAGAAAGAAAGAATAAATAACATATTGGGAAAATATTGAAGAAAAAATATTACGTTTAAAAAAATCAAATAAAATTGAAATCAAATGATTCGTAATAGTATAATTAAAAAAAATTAGATAGATGTTTTTTTCGAAAATATATATACACTGTATCATATTTGAAAAACTACAAAAATGATCCAAGTTACACAAATATGCATACAAATATAAAGTGATGATTTAATTAGTTAATGTACGAAAGATTGAAGAAAAAAGTACTCTTACCACAAAACAATAAACCTCAAATAATGATTTAATTAAGTTTTGATCTTAAGGGTAAGCGGGGCTTGATGTTTTTGATTTATGATAATGCACGTTAATACGGAGTATGGTTTAATGATTCCTATAATAGTATTGTAGACAATAGGTCTCACGTTCGATTCCGCCCTCTCCTCTATTGTAATGCGATTAAGTGCGTTCTTCGTTATACCAAATAAAAAATAGTAGTATGAGTATCAATTAACGGTGAAGGAGCGGAATTTAATAAAGATCGCTTTTATGGACCAAGTTCAACATTACTCCCTCCATCCCAATTTATATTGTGTTAAAGCATTCATTAGTTATTCCTACATAGATATACATATATAGCTTACAAAGAGTTCTACGATACTTACTTAGTTACTTATAATTTTATTAGATTATAGGTCTACTGAAAGACGGTTTTTCAATAAATTTATTTAAAGACTAATTATAAATTATTGGAAAAATGGTACAAAAAGTAATATAATAGGTACGTTTTATATAAAATGTGGTACTGATAAAAATGGTTACAATATATGATAAAATAGGTACGATTGGTATGCGAATTAGTACCAAACAAAAGTTACCTTTGAGGCACGATCAATAACAAAAGGGATACAAAAAAGTACATATAGGGGTACTATATAAGTACGATTAATTTTTTAGTGTATACCATTCGGTTTAGTTTGGGTTCAAGGCGGGCATTGGGGATGTAAATAGTCAATATTAATAGTATTATTATATAAATGGATAGTGTAGTTGAGTTGTGTACCAGTAATTTGGTACATATTAGATCAAAATAATTAGTTGGAAATTACGTACCTTTACATATTATTTGCACTTTAAAATTATTATTTTTAATCATAAATTCTTAATATTATAAATTTAAAAGTTCAATACTTTTTTATGTTAATAATTGTTTATGCTCTATCAAATCATGAAAACAAAATAAAACGTTATGGCTACTTTTTTTCATTAAATTGTCACCCATTATATGTGTAATCTCTATAAATTGCTATTTTTTTCATTATATGTGAGTCCACGTCAATTACTTCCACCACCATTGCATATATAAAAAGTCATGTATTAAAAATATAATATTTTGTATAATGAGTACATGTTTTAAATTTTAATCTATATAGCTCATGTATCCAATAATAGCGCAATAACATCTGCTAATACGATAATACAACCCGTGCATTGTTTGCACGGGTATAAAACTATTTATTTTATAATACATAACTAGTAATACGACAATTCACAATACCATTCTTATTTTTTGTGAAATTAATTAAAACGACTTATATTATGGAACGGAGGGAATATCAATTTAACATTAATAGGACTTGTTTGTATAAAACAAAAATATTAATACTGTTGTGAAACAAAGGGAGAGATAATTATAGAGAAGGTAGAAAGAAAGTAAGGGAGACAGATCTATATTATTATTCCATTATAAGGGGTATATATACACATACAATAGGGGTAGAGTTTCCATAAGATAATATATTCTAGTATCCTATAAGATATGGACATCCATATAATAATATTTCATAACACTCCTCCTTGGATGTCCATTACTGAAAAACATGCCTCGTTAAAAATCTTACTAGAAAAACCCTATGGGAAAAACACTAGAAAGGAAAAGAGTACAATAATCTCCAAACACACGCATAACAAGCTGCCTCGTTAAAACCTTTCCATAGAAAACCCAGTGGGACAAAACCATAGATAAGGAAAAAGAGTACAGCGCGTGCTACTCCCCCTGATGATAACATGATTGTATATAACTTCAAATGAATCATGCTTTCACGTAACTTCTCGATCGTTGAATAGAATCCATTGTAGTTGATAAACTTGATATCTTCATATACTTGATAATTTCAATCTTCACATTGCTTTAGAACTCACAATTCGGATGTAGTCATTCATGACAACTCTTGATCTTCATTTAAGGTAATACAACAATAATGAGAGAAAATAATTTTAATTCTTCTCATAACATGACATAATATTATGTTTAAAACAATTGTCATCTCAACAATCATCACTATAGCGTATCAATAATGCGCTTGTAGTGCTACCTCGTTAAAAACCTTGATAGGAAAAATCCGTTGGGACAAAAAAACCTAGTCGAAGGGAAAAAGAGTGTAGCAATCATCCATATATTGGATCTCTACGGGAGAACCAATCAAATTGTTGGATAATAATAATCCACTAAATACCTTCAGTAATTTTCTTTGCTAAACCATTGGATTGACATCCTCATTGTAGACTTTGAATACATTATTTTTCAATCGTTATGATACTTCTGGACCATAAACTCATTTCAAGTGTTTAACAAGAAACTCATTCAGATCTCAATTCTCATATGCTCAAACTTCAGGTTGAGACATCAAATAAACTCTAAAGGAGTTTTGATGTTCCATTTTGGAACTAATCACGATATATTTCAATCGTATGGTAGAGGTTTATATATTTCGTCACGAGTTCTCAAAACTCAATTGATCAACCATTTAACAAATGATGATCATTCATGAGAGGCTCCTTCAGGAAGATATCCTCGCAGGAGTAAAATATACTTCTCCTTTTACTCATTTATCAAAGTAGAACAATATAATTAATCATGTGCATGCAAATGATATGTAACTAATTCTAAACAACATAGTCTAACAATAATGCAATAATAATAATGTATATATCAAAACTAAGATGCAATGTTGAACTTACTCTCTATATGCACATGATAATGACTCAAAATGCAATTTGTACAGTTTCTTTTACAATATTCATAATTTCAATTGACTTCAGGTCAATAGATGGACTTCGGGTCCATGAGCTCATTTATAATCAAAGATTATATGTCGACAATAAAAATTAGGACTTGCGTATAATATCCTCATTTTCTAGTCCATTAAACTCCGCGCGCAAATGCATATCGGTTCCTTAACCATATCGATATAATTTCAACATCTCGCGATATTGTTAGTACTGATTAGTGATATCTGAATATATATGGTACCATTCCTCTTCTATATAGGCCATCGAATATCATTCAGATTTCTATTTCACTTAAGGGACATACAAATTTCTTTACTCCATAAGAGTACCAACTAACTGCTCATACTTGTCATTTTCTTATTATTTGAAATATGTGAACCGATATGACTTCCACACTACATTCCATGTGTAGTTATTGTTCAATTTGACAAGAATTTCAATTTTCATAACATATAATATCTATGACTAATTTATAGCACGCTATACCACAAATAGGGCTAATCTGTCTATAATTAAATCATAGATCCCAATGTAATGTCACATTTAGACAAGGTGATCAAACTGGTATTGTAATACATCTTCATAACTAAATGAATGCCATCATTTTTAATTTTATGAACCTCTATTTGATGTATTTTATATTGAAAACAAACCGCTGAACTTCAGGTTCAGTTGAGGATAACATACTTGTCTGTTTTTACCAGCTTTTCCTTATCATTCTCCCCCTAAGGTGGTAAAAACTATCAATAACAGATAGATTTAATGGGCAATAAATTATTATATTCACCTTAGATCTAAATTTCTCATATCACCTATGAGAATTTATATGGACATTTTTGTATAATAACAAAATATTTCGGGGAGTAACATATAATGTAGTTGGATTTCTAATGTGCCGAATTACAATGCCCAATTTGGGAGATCAACGATTTTATATAATAATCAAAATGTGATTGTTGATCACAAGAACTACTCAGAAAAATCATTATGTGGCTACACGTCATTCAATAAAGTGTCAATCCATACACGAACATTTAAGTTCTTTATTGAACTTCTGAGTAATGTTTATATCTCCAATATCAAATATACTCAATCTCACTGTAGTGTCTTGCCTTTAATGAAATTTCTACACGAGAGAGTTTCAGCACTTCTCTTTTCTCTAGGATAAACTTCAGGTTTATCAAAACGGATATAATAAAAATCCGGATGGCCTCAATCGTCACATCTCAACAATTTAATGTCAACTTTCTTAGTTTGCCCAAAAATCATGGCAACTTACATAAGCACTTGGTCGTGTCTAGATAGTATAATTTATCACACGCCACTTTCTAGTTGACAATTCAACATGCTAAACTTCTGGTTAGCAATTTCGCATATGAATTCAAAATAATTCCTCTGTATCTGGCCCGATAAAATAGATGTGACATAAGACACTAACTAATGTCTTATTTATATTGGCAAGACTAAAAATAATATCGCAATATTCCTTTAGGGAATATTATACATTGCTCTTTCTTGTAGTATGAACACAAATCATACATCAAAATTCCTTTTAGGAATACAAAACTTAACTGATTCTTAAAATAATCTCAGTTAAAATCAATTAATAATGTATCAGTCCCGTCAAGGGTGGTGGTGAAATCAACGAATCATAGTGATCATTCTTTTCATAATATTAAATAATTGATCACATGTTACTTGTAGACGAGATACTACACATAGTGTTTTAAGCACTTACACGATAATGTGTCTACATGACTATATTATTTGTATGAATGACAAATATATTTCATACTCAAAACATGATATCTCATTCGCTTCAGGGAATGATTTTGATTCGATTTGATATGATTCTCAACTTTTAAGAGTATCTCATGTTTTGCAAATATTCATGTACAAACATTGAGTTTATTCTTAATTATGATACTCAAATAATACTCACTATATAAAATGTGAGAGTTTATAAACATTGTGAACTTCAGGTCACGGTTTCAATATCTGTAAACATTATGAACTTCAGGCCATAATTTAGTATATGTAAACACTATGAACTTCTGGTCATAGTTTCAGTATCTTTAAATATTATGAACTTCGGGCCATAGTACGAATATTAAAATTTCAACTCGTATATCACTATCCTTTTCTCATATCGAATTTCGAGTATATGTGTCACATGAATGTTTCACGAGATATTCACTTTCATGAGATATTTTCTTCCAATGAACTAATTTGGCTCAGTAAGACCACATCATTTCGCTCAATTAAGGCTTCTTTACTTGAATTGGCTCAATAAAGCCACATTATTAGGCTCAATTTAGGCCGCTATATTACGCTTTAACATAAAGCCATGTTCTCTATCTTTGCTATAAGCAAAGTCTTTATGAAATGTCACATTCATTTCAGGGAATGGACATAGCCAGCTCAAAGAGATTCTTCATCTTTCAATAAAAAAATATCTTTTTGTTCAACTTCGGGTGAACAAGATTTTAATGCAAAAATAAAGTTTCCCTTAATAAACACCGCTTTAAAATCAATTGCGGTTCATAAACTCATAGATGTGGACTTCTGGCCACTAGCATTTATATGTGGACTTTTAGCCACTTTCGCTTATATAATATAAATATATTGTACTGATGAGACGGTGAAATTATAATACACCTTTTACACTTTGAACTTTTGGTCAAAGTCGTAATATGATATCTATCTTCTCATCTTTGTAAAATAAATCTCTTGAAACTTCTGGTCCAAAATTTTATGATATATCTTTTTTTCAAAACTTATTTTATTCCATGAAAAATTCATGTTTACCCACCATTAAAATTCAAGGGTAGTAGCCATAATAGAGATCATAATAGCTTTGAATAAAGTTAGCCCCCAACTAAATTATATCGACTATGAAATATCAATAATAATTGGGTACCATATTTAACCTTAATAATCAGAGAGTATCAACAACTGATATGATACAATCAAAGAAAATTTGAACGAACTCAATTCTCAGTTACATGACAAAAAGCCAATAAACTAGGATTCAGAACCCATATTAATACGATACTTTGGAGAACCAAATATAATATGATAGCCATATTGATACGACGGCATCATCATAACACAGCAACATAAATAAACATATTAATATACACATATCATAGCCATATTAATATACACATATCATTCCTTCGTACATATCATAGCAAATCAATTACCATACTTTGGAGAACGATGCTCAGATGCTCAGTCTTTACCCCGCATTGGCCGTATAAAGATTGATACGACGGAAAAGTTTGTTAAGCCATGATTATACTAATACACATTATATTGACAATTTCTTTTCGTTCGTAATATTTGCAGCAATGATTAAGACACGAAACTTCGTACATATCAATAAACAATTACAGGGTATAACGAAAACGTACCTAATTAGCAGAAAAAAAATATAATATGAATCTCCTAATCATCAAATCTTTATTATATACGAACAAATAAACATATTAATTCCTTTTTCGCTCAGTCGGTTAAAACTCGTGTTGATAACGTGTTGTGAAACAAAGAGATAATTATAGAGAAGGTAGAAAGAAAATAAGGGAGACAGATCTATGTTATTATTCCATTATAAGGGGTATATATACATATACAATAGGGGTAGAGTTTTCATAAGATAATATATTCTAGTATCCTATAAGATATAGACATCCATATAATAATAATTTCATAACAAATACGACTTATACAAGAGTGAGCTTTTATTGTTGTAAAAAAAAGGAGTGAGACTTTATTTGTGCCTACAACAAAGATGTCCCACAGAAAATGTCATACACGAGTACGAGGAATTCGAATAACTTTGGTTTAATTTATGCACGCTGAATCATCATCAATTGAGTCATAGGGGAAACTAATACGTTTATGTGTGTGAACTTGTTTATGTATTTTGACTAGTTTTTATTCCGTGCAAAAAATGCACGGTTTATTTCACCGAGGAAAAATGTACGGTTACTTTTGAAATTCTTATATACAAAATATATTAATTAATGTGAATATAACTCGACGTAATGTTTTTGGTTATAAATAATGATATTTATATGATGATAAATTATACCGTTGCGGATAATAATAATTATAATAATAATAATAATAATAATAATAATAATAATAATAATAATAATAATAATAATAATAATAATAATAATAATAATAATATTTTAATGAAAGTTGTGCGCAATAATAATAATAATAATAATAATAATAATAATAATAATAATAATAATAATAATAATAATAATAATAATAATAATAATATTTTAATGAAAGTTGTGCGCATCTTATAATAATAATAATAATAATAATAATAATAATAATAACAACAACAATAACAACAACAACAATAACAACAACAATAACAATAACTATAATAATATAGAATAAAAGTTGTTGTTGATCAGAATAAAAGTTGTGGTTTTTATAATAATAATAAGAATAATAATAATAATAATAATGATAATAATAATAGATTATCATATTATATACTCTCAGTTAATGACATCATGTCATATTTTTTTTTGTTATATACATCATATCATATTATCATATTGTATACTCTTAACTTCTTAAGTAAAAGTCGTAAGATAAATTATCATATTATATACTCTTAACTTTTAAGTAAAGGTAATAAGATAAATGGTGTGGGTAAGAGGGAGTAATTAATTGTTAGGTAAAGCATGTGAGTCCTATCTGCCATAAAAAAAAAAAAGGAGAAAAGTTGAGTTTTTTTCCAGCCAATAGGAAGATTGGAAAAAACTCAGCTTTTATACTGAGAGAGATTATTAAATTTTATATATTTTCTGATAATTAAACTTCATAACTTTATTCAATTGTAAAACTAGGCTTTATGATAAGTCTTATTTATAGCGATCGAGCCCCTTCAATTTCACCAAAAGTGAAAGCTAACCCAATTGATAAATTTTCACCAAATTCTTATCATAAAATCTTTTTATAATCAATTTATCAAATATAACATATATATTTCTATGAGTTTAGAATGTTAACATTTATATCAAATTTAAGAAATTTTTTTTTTTGAGTTTTATAGTATTTAGACAATTTCTTATACATGGATGAATAATAATATATAGTTTTAAATATTTTACTAAAGATGTTTGTAAAAGTTCTCTTGATTAATAAATTATGTCAAAATTCGTGACGTTATAATTAGTAGTATTTAATAAATTGTGTAATATTAATATAAAATGATTGTTTTATAAATTGGATTGATGTTCACATTTGCTAAAATTGATGTTATTTTTAAAAATGAGTTTTTTTAATAAGTTACTTCTTGATAAAACTTTAGGTGTTTGGCCTAACATTTTAGGAAAACGACTTCTCAATAAGAGCTTTTTACGTATGCGAATGAAAATGAAAAATTTATGCCAAAAGTATATCAAGAGGGGTCTTGATTTGTAGAAAATGAAAAAAAATATGAGGTAATAAGTATTTACTTATTTTATTGATATGTTTATAACATACAAATTTGACTTTTATATATTAAAAACCTTTAAAGTAAAAGTAAAAACTAGAAGCACATATTTATATACAAATTTGACATTCAATTATTTTATTGATGCTTCCATTTCTAGCTCTTAAATTTGAGATTTCGGCTTAAAAGAAGTAGTTTTAACTTCTTTAAAATTGGTAGTTTGGCCAAGCTTGTACTTATTTAGTGAAAAAATACTCTTAAAAGGTAGGTCAAACATACACTTAAGTGGCTCAATTGCTAGAATTGAAATTTGTAAGACCTAATATCATAAATGCTAAAGGTTAAGGGGTTTAATTAGCACTTTCGCGAATAACGAACTAGTTTAAACCGTAGCCACTTATTTAGGAAATTCAACCCACTTTGTCAAAGAGAGTCGTAAAATACAACAATTGTTAGACATGATGTTTAATTATTTTGCTGAAATTTGAAACATACCATAATTCTTTATTTGATACTCTTTCTATAAAATTCTTATTTAAGATAGGTATTTAAAGACGTGTCAAATACATAACAAATCATCATACTTGTTGGGAAAAGGCAACATATACACAATGTGTATAGCCATTCTCATACACAACCAGTTAGAAGAAAACATGTCGTAGTTATTAATTAACTATGAAGAATTACATTAGGGTTATGAGTAATTTATCATGTTTATTTAACTTATTAACTCAAATTAGACAACTACATTTAAGGAAGTTGTTTTTAAAGCTAACTTATTTTTATTTGTATTTATATTAATCCACTATTTTATTATTTTTACTATTTATTATAAGTATATTTTGTTGTAAATTAAAAACGATTTTGGTTTGTTTTAGCTGTTTATTTTATCATCCTGATTGAATAGCAAATGTTAACCGTTTTTTTTTGTATTTGCATTAGTCTATTTCTCTAATATTTTTTGTAACAACCCGAAAAGTACCCAATTTTTTCTAGTAAAATTTCTTAAGGATACTTTCCAGCAAGGTTAAGTTTTTAAAATAGAATTTATTGTTTCGAGTCGTATTTTAAAATTCCGAGTTCGTATTTGGAATTTCTGAGAGATTTCATGAAAATCCCGTTTTTAGTCATCTTTGACTTTTCTTGACTTTTAAGTCGTCTTTGACTTTTCTTGACTTTTTAAAGTCGTCATTGACTTTTCTTGACTTTTAAGTCGTCATAAACTTTTCTTGACTTTTAAGTCATCTTTGACTTTTCTCGACTTTTAAGTCGACTTTGACTTTCGTTGACTTTTCCCGACTCGCCTTGTAAGTTTGAAGACCGAAATTTTATTTAAAAAAATAATATTTTAATTTATTTTTATTAAGATTTATTTAGATTTATCATAATTTAATATAATTATTTTGAATTTATTCGGAATTTAAAGAATAACTTTTACGGTTTAATCCCGAACATCATTTAACTATTCCCGAGTCATCGTCATCGTAAATCCCGAAACAAACCTGAAACCCGACTTTGGCATGAGTCACACGCCCATGTCACCTTTTTCCACTCACATTAGATATTTTGAATTAATTTGATTAAACTAATAATAATATCTTAGATATTTATTACTTTATCGATCCGTCAACGGAATTACGCAAATCTTTTTACAAAAACAGACCCGACTATCACATACCACACGGCTCCTTTGTCCTCTAATAGGGCTAGATATTTTCCTTTCTTTTCATTACAATAACATAATATCTTGATAATTAGTTTAATTAACTTAATCTCTAATTATATTTAATCAATTACCGTAATATAATTATTAAACCCGAGTCAATTCCGTAATAACAATTTCAAAACCCGACTCATTATTTCTTCTATAACTACACGGCTCACACCCCCCACTTTACTCACTAACAACTTTTCATTTTACAATAAATCAAATTAAGATCAAATTAACACTTTCTTTAATCGTTCTTCATCGTTCTTCGTCGTTCTTCATCGTTCTTCGTCGTTATTGAGCAAAATCGTCATAAAACCTTCATTTCTTATTCAAATCCGTTCTAACTTATATTTCTAGAATCTTCTCTTCTTCTCTTCGCTCCCTCCCATCTCCAGTACGTGTTTAATGTTCAAATCCGACCAAATCGTTTTCACATGTAATTATGGAAAATCAAGTTAAGTTCTTAATGTTTTTTCTTGTCATTTCTTATAGGGGAAGATTTTGAAGACGAGTTTGGTGACTCGTATATTTTAGGAGAAGATTAGGAGACGGGTTTCTTATTTTTCTTTACTTCTTATTTTGGTGCTAATTGATTTTACTAGCTAAGGTAACGATTCCGAGTTACTCGACGAATATATGTTACATAGTTTTTGTTTCTTTTGTTTTTG
>JAIUZE010031169.1:0-10845 GCA_022085475.1 Heliosperma pusillum | reverse complement strand
TATAGAATTGGGTTATTGTGAGTCTAGTTCTTATGGTGAGTTGGTACTCACAAATCTGGACCACTAGATTAGGAAAAATACACGGTTAAGATTTAATCTAAAAATACAATAAAGTCAACCCAACCCAATGCTACAAAAATTCATCTTCTCACTCCCGTCATTTGCAACTTAACATTTGCTCTTTACAAATCTTCATATTTTCTTTAACATTCCAATAATTTTAAAATTGGCTATGTAATTGATCCTCAAATGTCAACTCTTTCAAATGAGTGATAAACCAATCAAAATATCTTTGATTTTAATCCCTCAAAATATCTTTGATTTTTTCCCTCAAATTAATTCAATTCAACAAAATCAAAGACGCCGATTGATGACTGAAGATGAAAAAGACCAATTGAATCGACGAAATAAGTATTGAATCACCATAAGAAGCAAGATGAGCGGTTTGATTGATGAGTGTGTGGAGTTTTCAGGTTGTTGGAGTTGTCGACGCATTGTCCGCCATTGTTGATAATTTAGGGAGGTTTGATTTAATTTGAAAGCATTCTTAAGAGTTGGTGTTACTGCTGGTGCGTGACGATCAACTCAACTGACGGTGGTGGTTCTCAGAGGAGAAATTTTATTCATTAGTTAACAATTTGCTTATTCAGAGGTGAATTCAGCGGAGTAAGAGAAAGCTCAGTGTTGCGCCGGCGTTGGTGCTGCTTGGCTGCGGCTTGAGCTATGGTGGTTTGGTTGATGTTGGCTGCCAGTATTGGGCGCGGAGTCGGCGGCGTCGGAATCGAACTTAGTCGAATTTTTGCGGTGGTTTGCTGGTGATGATGAGAATGACGGAGAGAAGAGGAGAACTGATGGCTTGATTTTGCGGTCAATTTTGATGGGCTTTTGATGATGACACATGATTGCAGTTCCATTTGTGAGAAATCGTTGCGGCTGTAAATAAATGAAGCTCGTTTGTGATAAAAAGGAACGAGATGTTTAGTTATTAAAAAAATGTTTTGTTCAACGCTTTCAAGTAAGATTCTATTTATCTCATTTTAATCGGTCTCAAGAGAGTTTTATTGTACTCTATAAGCCTTACAAGAATAACACGGGAGTAGCACAATAATATCGGAGTAACAACACAGTAACACAAGAATAACACCGGAGTAACAGCACAGTAACACAAGAATAACACTGGAGTAACAACATAGTAACACAAGAATAACAACGGAGTAACAGCACAGTAACACAAGAATAACACCAGAGTAACAACACAGTAACATAAGAATAACAACGGATTAACAGCACAGTAACACAAGAATAACACCGGAGTAACAACACAGTAACATAAGAATAACACCGGAGTTACAACACAGTAACACAATAATAACACCGGAATAATATAAGAGTAACACTAGAATAACACGTGGTAACAAAAAATTAACATAAGAGTAATACTGGAATAACACGGTAACAAAATTATTTTAAAAAAAGACTGAAATAACATAAGAGTAATAATGTAAGAGTAACACTGAAATAACACGTGGGAACAAAAAAGACTAAAAAAACGTAAGAGTAACACTAGAATAACACGCGGTAACAAAAAAAAGTAAAAAAAAAAATAACGTAAGAGTAACACTTGAATAACATATGGTAAATAAAAAAGTAAAAAAAATAACATAAGAGTAACACAAGAATAACACGCGGTAAAAAAAAAATAAGAAAAAAAAACGTAAGAATAACACTGGAATAACATGCCGTAAAAAAAAGTAAAAAAAATGACGTAAGAGTAACACTGGAATAACACACGGTAACAAAAAAAATTTAAAAATTAAATAACGTAAGAGTAACACTACAATAACACGTGGTAGCAAAAAAATTTACTAAAAAAACGTAAGAGTAACACTTGAATAATAACACGTGGTAACAAAAAAAAAAGTTTTACAAAAATAACGTAAGAGTAACACTTGAATGAACTAAACTCACGAGATCCCGCCTATATATATATATATATATATATACTATATATATATATATATATATATATTGTAGGAGTATATATTAGTTTTATTTTTTGATTATTGCAGTTCCTATGGGGGCTTGGTCTACCCGAAGGCCAAGCTGAGTGCAATGATGTTTATGGGTTGGATGAAGAGTTGCTCGCAATGGTACCACAACCCGTTCTTGCCGTTCTTTTCCTTTATCCCCTTACTACTGAGGTATATGTCTCTTTCGTGGCATAGGCATTTTGAATGCCCGGGTTTTATTTAACCTTGCTGGTTTGGTACTGATTTGTTAATACTTCTTCGTGGCAGAGTGAAGCTGAGAGAGTAAAACAGGACAGTGTTGACAAGGTGAGTTGCAGAGTTTTGTGTTGGTTAGAGAACATAATTACTTGTTTTCTGAGATGAATAAAATTAGTGTGTAAATGTGTTTGTTTAGAGTTTGTTGTTTTCTGAAACAAAGCTTAGGGAAATTGGAGATGACGCAGTTGGTGTGGTGTATCCATCTTTGAAAATTTAGAGTGATGCCATTATGTTTTCAAAATTTATGGAGGAAACTGTGGATTTCTAGATGTAGGACTGGAGACTTGATTATTTGACCCGATGAAAGTTAATTTTGGCATTAAGGAGGAATGATTTACGGTGATGATTTTTGTATTCAGTCCTTTGAGAGATTGTATGGCGTAAGTTTGAGTACTGAGACTGTTTAATATGCTTGTACCTCGTATTTTGAAGGTAACAATGTGATTTTTTTTGTCTCACTGAATATATCACCTTGGCGGACATTTCAACTTTGACATAGTAAGTCATATGTGAATAACACTGATATAAAAATCATTATAGTGGTATTTCATGTCCATGACCATACACGAAGGCATAATTTGCTGTTAGGAAATACAATTGGCGTTCATAACTGTAATATTCACATTTAATGAAATGGATTGAAAATGCTTGCCTTTATTCAGCTTTTCTGGCAAGGGGAAGCTAAATGCCTTCTTGAAAGCGGTTAATTTTAAATGCTTTTACTCTTTGTTAGTTTGTTGTTTGCTAACTTAAGTTATATTGTTGCTTCCATGTTTCAGGAGTACAACAAGAAAGTCTATTTCACAAAGCAGACTGTGGGAAATGCGTGCGGGACAGTAGGCCTTTTACATGCTATTGGCAATGTCACGTCTGAGATTAAGCTTCGTATGTGTTTTTTTTTTAATTTTTATAAGTTGCTCTTTTCAGTTCATGTCTACAAGACGTGACATAGTAGGCTGTTACAAACCTACCACGGCTTCCTTTATTAGGCCTTGGAATCAATACTAGCGTCAAAACCGACACTAAACGAAATTTTCTTTAACAAGGCGTTTGCTTAAGGTCACCGGCAGTATTAGAGTTCATATAGTAAATTAAATATATGTATTCCTGAAACGAAGTATTGCTATATAGATGATAGATCTAATTGTTCCATCTTCTTGTTTCCACCCTGTGTTTCTATGCAAAAAGAGGAGGGAAAGGGAGGGAAGAGAGATGTAGGGAGAGGGTATTTTTTCTTCAACTCTTTCCGATGTTGAAAGGATTTTAATATAGCTTGTCGGAGGGGAAAATGGATCCTTTCATTTCCACTTACCTCCAAGTCCTTAATCCAAACATTGGGCGACAAAAGTTGGTGCTACATAGTGAACTATAAATAGTGAAGTGCATATGTGTCCTTAACTTAAGGAGGGTAGTTGGTTCATGAGCTGTCACTTGGTTGTTTTGACAGCGGATGTGTCAGGAGCAGTTATTTTGACCAAGTTTTTTAAACCTAAAACCGTATACTTCTCTGAGGTCTCAAGCTATGTTTCTTTGGAGAAGTTTATTATTGGTCGTAAGATAATACGCGATAATTGATGTGAGGATTCTCATATAAGCGGTGAAGTGTGCTCATAAACCCACAAGTAATAATTATACTCTTCACTTTTGATCTGGTTTTAAAAGGAAAGGTTTCCGTGTGGTTCATGACAAGTTGAGTTGGAAAATTTTATTTTAATAGTCTTGGACTATAATAATGAGCTTGTCATTTGCTACTTGGATTCTCCTTGTTAATTTTAGGGGTGGTGTTGAGGTGTGGGTGTGTAGACAAAAGTGAAGTGCACGTGAGTGGTTGTGTCGTAAGTCGTAACTAGATTTTGATCTAGGCAAAACGACAAACGTTGCTGGGTTGAAGGACCCTTGATTTAGCCAATGAAGCTGGTTCCAGTGTTTTGTAGACTTCATTTGCCGATGATCATGTATTTTCTTTGAATTTTTTAATTTATTTACATTGCTCTTTCCTCAGGAGAAGATTCTTTTCTGGATAGATTTTATAAAGCCACAGCCGACATGAATCCTACAGAGGTTAATAGTTGGTTGGCCTTCTTTATTTCATTGCTATAATGTGGAAACTGGCAAGTGCTCAAGTTAATATTTTTATCTATTTCAGCGGGCCCTGTTCCTGGAGAAAGATACAGAAATGGAATCTGCTCATTCAGTAGCAGCTACTGCTGGTGACACTGTGGTAAGAAGTTGACCTTAACAAATCATTCGAATGTTTAGCAGATATGAAAAATGAAACATGCCATGATCTCTGTTCAACTTTTTAATCATGTCAATTGGTTTTATTTAATTATAGGAGTCTGCAGAAATCAGTTGGTGTAGCTCCAAATATAGTTTAGTTAGAGAAACTTTTGATGTTCTTCAGTGACGTTCTCTTTCATAAGCTAATTGACTTCGTGAGATTGCATATACCATCAAACTATATGCCTTGTAAATAACATCTTAGACGGGGAACTTTGAAGCTCCCCTTGAAAGCCAGGTAAAAAAGGCATCCCCCTTCTTGTATACCAGGAGCTTAATAGCGAAGCCTTCACTCACTTGGGTACAAGCGCTTGGCTATTTTTTACGGTAGTATAATTAATACACACGGAGCTTTTACGATCTTGGGGAGCTCCAAATATATCGATTCTAAGATAGTCTTATGATTTAGAAGAGATGACGACCTCAGCTGCGCTTAGTTGGGTTATATCATAAACCTATGTCCGTTCCTTAGCTTCTCCTCACTTGATCCCTGGCTGTTGGTTTTGATCCTACTTCCCTGGATGGCTTTCGTGCTCTGAGTTTCTTTGCTGTAAAGCAATGTACTACTACTTCATTTAAAGCACTCTGTATTAAAACCTCGAATTTCCTCATAAGTTTGAGTGACATAGTACAACCACTTCAATTATAGTGCCGAGTCATATAGTATTTTGATTTTATCTGCCATTGCCTGTGTTATTTACTTATTTGCGTCTTACACTGGCTTCATCATTATTATTGTCTGCTATAATTGGCCTGTTATACATGGCCTTTAGTAACGGAAAGTTTTTCAAATTAACATTTTACCAAAATAGATTTTATTTTTATTTTTAAATTTAAAATATTAAAATAACGGGTCGTTTCGGGTCGAACGGGTCGGGTCGGGTTTGACACTAAAATTAACGGGTCATTTCGGGTTGCGGGTCAAAATTAACGGGTCTTTGACCCTAAAAAACCGGGTCGGGTCGTATTTTGACAGGTCTACTAGTGGTAATGGAGCATGAAAAAAGGAGGTCACAGGGAACTAGTACCCCATACCCCCGTGGGGGAGGTAGGAAAGTTCACATATCTTGCAACCTGCTACCCTTTTGTGACCCTTACATGAAATGCTGTTACTATTGTTCCCTATTTGGAAGCAATCATTTTAGATGTCGGCATATTTGTAGAAGCATAGGTATAAACATGGATGAGCTTATGAATATGCTTATGCGCATGATGATTTAATTTTCAATTTTTTTTTTTTTAAATTCGGCCAATTGTGTAGTGCACACAATCTCTGGTATTATTTTATCTACTGTTTCGTTGCCATGGTTTTTGTCGACATGTAAGCGTTTCATCTATTTTCTCTTGTTGTGAAAGGAAGCATAATTCTATTTCTAGTAAACCTAAAGATTCATTATATTTTTGGTTTCGGATTATGAGGGATTAACGCAGAAGGGCATTAAACTGTTTGAGCTTTGTCGTATTGTAAAGTAGCAATCATTTGGTACAATTTTTAACGCAATTTTCATTTCGGGTGATCGGGAAACAATCTCTTTGAGTTTATAAAACAGAGCTAAGGCTATGAACAATTGTCCCTTTACCTGCAATTTGCGGGAGCCGATGAGCTATTGACATAATGTTGTTGGTAGGGGTGTTAAAGAGATTGGTTCGGGATTATGAAGGAGTAACGCAATAGGGCACTAAACTGGTTGAACTTCATTTTATTGTAATTAAGTAGCAATAATTTGGTGCAATTTTTTTTACGCAATTTTCATTTTGAGTCATGACTCTTTGTGTTAAATAAAACAAGGCTAAGGCTACGTAAATTAGTCTCCTCTTTACCCCGCATGTGGGAGTTGTTGAGGTATTGACATAATGTTGTCGGTAGTAGCGTAAAGGGAGCCACGAGAGCTACAGTTTTGTTGCTAGTGGATTTTAAAAGTAGATGTGCGTTAATGTAATTTGAAGTTTCATTGTCTTTAGATACTCGTCTAATTAGATTTTATCCCTTGACAGGCTTCAGATAATGTGGATACTCACTTCATTTGCTTCTCTTGTGTTGATGGTATAATACTCTCTTCTCATATCATATGTTTTTACTAATAATTCATACGGAGTATTATTCATCCCTTATGTATTTTCTTAATTTATTATGACTTCTCAGGTGAACTGTATGAACTTGATGGTAGGAGAGCAAGACCAGTATCACATGGACCATCCTCTCCCGAAACTTTACTGCAGGTCCTTTATCTGAATCTAGAGTATTTTCACGTTGTTGTGCTTTGTTAGATTCAGAAGGCTGAGGAAAATTGTGTAAACGGACCTTCACAGGTTCTTACATGAGACTTCACAATTCTTTTATGAGACCGCCTCATATCATATATGATTTGTTTATCAGTTCAAATGAGTCAACGTAATGAACAAATGAATAAATCTCCCACTTTTAATATGAGACCCGTCTTTTAAGAGATAATTAACCAGACCTTGACGTGATTTAAGGATTTGTGTTTTTACCATGACTTAATAGCCATTGAGAAATTCTTACTAAATTAACGAGAGTTTTTCTTAGCCAAGTATTAACTTGACTTAATTAATCAGGTGTGTTATTTAGTTTAGTAGTGTTTTCTTCATAATAACATGACCTCAATTACTTTCTGATTTTATCGACACCTTTCCAGGATGCGGCAAAGGTTATTAAAGGAATCATTCAGAAGAACCCAAATTCGATGAACTTCAATGTTATTGCTATATCAAGGAATCCCGGAGCAGCACACTGAGGGGTTATGAGATAACCTTGGAGCTCGTCACTTTGTTTTAGGCTGCATTTGTTGGATTTTAGAGACTCTTGGAGAAATAAACATCGGTCGTCAGTCGAAACCACCACCTTCAAACAGAAAGTGCGCGTATGAGTACTACTGTTCATCCTTTTAGATTCAGCAAATCGCATCAAATATCAAACGTTATCGCAATAGGCATTTTGTTATGTTCAAAACAGAGTTGATGATCAGACTAACAAAAGAAGGTATTGATGTTTGAAGTTTTGTTACATCTAAACATGGACATTTCGAGTTTGATGGTTGTAGTTTCCGATTCTAATGGGACATAGATTTTATAAGTGCTCTGATCTTTCTTAAATTTATGGAATTATACACTTGGGATGCATTTTGTTTATGGATTTGAAGTAAGGGTAAGGGTAAGGGTAAGGGTAAGGGTAAGGGTAAGGGTAAGGGTAAGGGTAAGGGAGTATGGGAATGATTGGACATTTCCACATACTGGGGTTTGATAGCCTAGTGTGGGAATCACCCTTTAAACCAAAACCTGTTACAAGCACTCTCCCACACCACAAACACTTTTAAGATTTAGGAAGGTAATTTTGTGGTTGGGGGAGTGTTTCATTAGGGTGGATGATGGATTCCATGGGTGGGTGAAGGGGTTTGATGAGTGGTGGGGGTGATTTGAGCGCCGAGTTTGACACCGGCGACGGCCACTAATGGAGAAGACCATCATCGGCCACTAATCCACCACATTTTCGATTTTGTTCCCTTCTTTGATTTTTTTCCCTTCTCTTTCACGAACCAAACATTTTCGGTTATGAAGAAGATCATTGTGGTTCTAATGGAGAAGATCATCATCGGCCACTAATATCTTTTAATCTGTAATTTAAGGCTCGTGCACATATTCTCACCGACTGCCTACAACTCCTCCTCCAGATTTTCGGTTATGAAAAAGACCATCATGACGTCCATGGGATCTTAGAAGATGCAAATTAGCCTTTATTTTCATTGTTTAAGCTTTAGTTTTATCCCTCGATCCCTAAATTAAATTGCTCATAGCCTAGCTAAAAAGGCTATGAATATGTAAAAACCTTTCTTTACCGTTGTCCAAAAAAAAAAACGGAGGTGGTGGTTTTAATATTTTTCATTTTTTAATATGCTTTTCAAAACAAATAACAGAGATGATCAAAGTGTAACGGATTCCCTAACTGCAACAAAACAACCCCAAAGGTTCGAAATATTGGCCGGTTAGCAGCCATATTTGAAAGGCCTAAAGATGAGCACAAATGCTAAAGATTCCAAGAACAAAAGGACAATACAATAAAATAATACAAACAAGAGGACAATACAAAAGCAAAAGTAATCAGTCCAAGGGACTGTTTGGACATGTATAGCTGCTGCCCCAGCTCTTGTCCTTGCTCTTCAATTGTCTTGGCTTCTTAAGGAGACAAAAAGGGGACCATATGATGTCATTTGTCCTTGGAATCTTTAGCATTTGTGCTCATTTTTAGGCCTTGCAAATATGGCTGCTAACCTGCCGATATTTCGAACCCTTTGGGGTTGTTTTGTTGCAAACTCTCTTTTTTCGAAATAATTTGTCCTCAACTTTCGTTGTAAGAACATGGTACTACAAAAGACTATTTCAAAAAGAAAACAACCATGGAACAAGTAGTGTAGATGTTAAAGAGGGTAACAACAAGAGCACATTCGAGTCCAACACTTAGCAAAGACCGAACCCCTTGTTAGCCAACTCGATCCAATCACACACAAGTGCTTGAACCAAAGTCGACACTCAAAAACCAAGCCACGCACAGGCTTGTGGTGTCACGCCCTAGACTACCAACGAACCACCATTTCCAAGCTCGTCTGGGTTTAAGAAAAAGCAAGAGCCTGTGCTCTGATACCAATTGCAACGAAACAGAGCGAGGGCCCTAAAAGGGCTAAATATATCCCTTAAAACCCAACCAAACACCAACTAAAAATGCCCATTACTTGAGACCTTCACAAATGACACAAAAATGAAGACAAATAGATAGAATAGATAGCTAAACCAGGCTAAAGATAGGACGGTTCCGGAAAACCGCTTTGCTCCTCATCACATTCGCGTTAGCATGAGTGAACGAGAAGTGGATGAGGAGCCACGACCAAGAGCAGCCATGACTCGAGCTAGCCCTAAGGGACCCACGAAACACCAACAAATTAGATTCGAAATGAGTAGTTGTGGTCACGGTTTGAGGGGGCTGTTTTTGTGTGTTTTATTGTGAGTTTTGTGCAACATAAGTAAAGATAGATGGATATGACTTAAACGAGATCACGAACCAAGTTTAAGCCTAGGAGTAGTTTCGCCCAAGAACACGAAGGATGGACTCAACTCCGCTCCAAAAAACTAAGCAGTTGGAGGTTCTTTCGCACTAACCAAAGATGGGTGTTTGTCCAAGCACTAAGCAAAGGACTTGAGGGTTTCAAAAACCTCATATTTTCATTTCAACAAATCCGATTTCTTACAAGGGTGTGAGCTCCTAGTATATACACTCACAATACATCTTGGCCCTTCATCTAAAAGCTAAATCCTAAGGCTACAATTAAAAGAACAAAAGGACAATACAATAAAGTAATCCAAACAAGAGGACAATACAAAAGCAAAAGTAATCGGTCCAGGGGACTGTTTGGACGTGTATAGCTGCTACGCTAGCTTTTGTCCATGATCTTTAATTGCCTTGGCTTCTTTAGGAGACAAAAATGAGACCATATGATGTCATTTGTCCTTGAATCTTTAGTATTTGTGTTCATCTTAAGGTCTTGCAAATATGGCTGCTAACCTGCCAATATTTCGAACCCTTTGGGGTTGTTTTGTTGCAAACTCCCTTTCTTCAAAATAGTTTATCCTCAAACTTTCGTTGTAAAGACATGGTACTACAAAAGACGATTTCAAAAACAAAACAACCATGGAACAAGTAGTAGATGTTAAAGAGAGTAACAACAAGAGCCCATTCGAGTCCAACACTTAGCAAAGACCGAACCCCTTGTTAGCCAACTCGATCCAAGCACACACAAGTGCTCGAACCAAAGTCGGCACCCAAAAACCAAGCCACGCACAGGCTTGTGGTGTCACGCCCTAGACTACCAACGAACCACCCCTTCCCAAGCTCGTCTTGGTTTAGGAAAACGCAAGAGCCTGGGCTCTGGTACCAATTGCAACGAAACAGAGCGAGGGCCCTAAAAGGGCTGAATACATCCCTTAAAACCCAACCAAACAGCAACTAAAACTGCCCATTACTCGAGACCTTCACAAATGACACAAAAATGAAGACAAATAGCTAGAATAGATAGCTAAACCGGGCTAAGGATAGGACAGTTCCGGAAAACCGCTTTGCTCCTCATTACCTCCGCGTTTGCATGAGTGAACGAGAAGTGGATGAGGAGCCACGACCAAGATCAGCCATGACTCGAGCTAGCCCTAAGGGACCCACGAAACACCAAAAAATTAGACTCGAAATGAGTAGTTGTGGTCACGGTTTGAGGGG
>JAIUZE010031168.1:0-21363 GCA_022085475.1 Heliosperma pusillum | reverse complement strand
GTCCATTACATAACCGTACATGAGAAACTCCGCTCGGCGACCCCCTACGCAGAGTTGGCTAGTACTTAAGCTGGCTCCATTCCCAAAGTGGAAGCAATTAGGCGCCATGCCCCGGCTTGGTATCAAAATCCCAGGCCAGTGACACAAAAGCTATCAAGCTGTGAACTCCATATGCTCGTTAAAGATAGTAAGGCCTATCGATGTCATAGTCCAAGATACTCATTTAGAATTAGAATTGTCAAGACGCCATATACTCATAATTCTCTATGGGTACTTAGTCAACACGACACCAACCATATAATCAAACTGTCACGGAAAAAAAACATCCTATCATGTGACTGATTGCAGATAAATAATAATCAAATATCATATCGCCTCATATCTACTAAGGCTAATTCATTAATTAAATAAAAACCTTACTTGAAGACAAATCCCCGACCCGAGTCCCGCGACGGGTCATCAGTCAAAACGGGGCTGACTAGATCTTAGTTTGACCAAACCCGTTTGGTCAAACCGGCTAGAAACAGAGTCTTTATCACATAGACATAAAATCAACATATCCATTACATGTTATTTTATTACTACTTCTAACATGTGAATTATCATATTATACCCAAAAACCCGCTTGACTTAAATGATAACAAATTAAACTACGACCTCGTCTTATAATTTCTAACATGTGAGAAATAATAATTTATGAAAAACCTTTTTAATTAAATATTTTACTTATTAACATTTCCCACTTGCTAAATATTACAAAACACGATAAAAATGACGATAACTCAAAAACCGTCACAAGTCCCAAAGTGGGACCCACGGGCTGAGTTGGGCCGGACCCCACATGGGCCTGAATGGGCCCACGGGCCTAATTGGGCTGTTTTGGCAGATTTTACATTTTTTTACAAAACCGATTCTTAAAAATTCTCGCATGCTTTAACATAATTAAAACCCGTCAAAACAACAAATAACAAGCAAACATCGACACAACCCAAAGACCAAAACCCGGACCCACCATGGACCAGCCCAGACCGGGTCTGAACCGGCCTGGACCGGCCGGTCTGGTCCGGTTCACCACCACCACAATTTCCGGCCACCACTAAAACAACCACCCCAAATTCCACATTAATTCTAACATGTTTTTAATTAACAACATCCATTTTTAAACAATCAAAACAACCATCAATCATACAAAAACCATGATTATGAAGAATCATCCAAATTCATCAAGAACAACCAACATGTTATAAATTCATAAAACACCATAATAACCACTACTTAACATGTTACTAACTAAAAATCATAACATCATAATAATATGAACAAAAACTAAAGATGAACCAAAACTAAAGAAAACCAAAGCTATGTAACATATATCCGTCGAGTAACTCGGAATCGTTACCTTAGCTAGAAAAATCAATTAGCACCAAAATAAGAAGTATAAACTAAGAAACCCGTCTTCTAATCTTCCCCTAATATATACGAGTCCACCAAACTCGTCTTCAAAATCTTCCCCTATAAGAAATGACAAGTAAAACATTATTAGAAGTAAAAATAGATTTCCCATAATTAAAGTGTTGAAAACGATTTTGACGGAATTGAAAATAAACCGTACGTGAAGATGGAGAGCGAGGAGGAGATTCTAGAAATTATAAGTTAGGACGGATTTAATTAAGAAATGAAGATTTTATGAAGGTTTTGCTCAAGAACAACGAAGAACAATGATGAACGCGAAGAACACGAAGAACGATTAAAGAAAGTGATATTTTGATCTTTATTTGATTTTTGTAAAATGAAAAGTTGTTGGTGAGTTATGTTGGGTGAGGGAGCCGTGTATTATAGAGGAAATATGGAGTCGGATTTTGAAATTGTTGTTACGGAATTAACTCGCGTTAAATAATTATATTACGGTAATTGATTAAATATTACGTTAATTAAATTAAATATCTAGATATTATGTTATATTAATGAAAAGAAATGAAAATATCAAGCCCTATGAGAGGACAAAGGAGACGTGAGAAATGAACACAAATCGGGTCTGTTTTTAAGCGATTGCGGAATTTAAGTTGACAGACCGATAAAGTTACAAATATCTTAGATATTATTATTAGTTTAATCATATTAATTAAAAGATCTAACATGAGTGAAAAATAGGTGACATGGGGCGTGTGAAATGGGTAGGAATCGGGTCTGATTTTGAGCGATTTGCGTAATTTAAACGGACGGATCGATAAAGCTACAAATATCTTAGATATTTGTATTAGTTTAATCGAAACAATTAAAATATCTCAAGTGAGTGGAAAACGATGACATGGCGTGTGACTCATGCCAAAGTCGAGTTTCGATTTTGTTACGGGATTTACGATGAGTCGGGAATAGTTAAATGACGTTCGGTTAAAACCGTAAACGTTATTCTTTAAATTCCGAATAAATTCAAAATAATTATATTAAATTATGATAAATCTTAATAAATCTAAATAAAAATAAATCAAAAATATTATTTTTTTAAATAAAATTTCGGTCCTCAAACTTATGAGGCGAGTCGGGAAAAAGTCAACGGAAGTCAAAGTTGACTGAAAAGTCGAGAAAAGTCGAAGATGACTTAAAAGTCAAGAAAAGTTTAGGACGACTTAAAAGTCAAGAAAAGTCAATGACGACTTTTTAAAAAGTCAAGAAAAGTCAAAGACGACTTAAAAGTCAAGAAAAGCCAAAGACGACTAAAAACGGTCTTTTCATGAAATCACTCAAAAATTCCAAATACGAACGCGGAATTTCAAAATAAGACTCGGAACAAAAATTCCTATTTTAAAAACTTAAGTTCTACTGAAAAGTGTTAGTAAATATTTTTACTAGAAAAATCGGGTACTTTTCGGGTTGTTACAGGAATTTTCTTCTTTTATATAAATGTCTTTATATTTGCATGCATGTTACATAGATCATTAAATACTATAGTTAGACTATGTAACATGCATGTAACATTTATATAAAAGAAGAAAATTTCTCACATTGATATGGAAATGATACATAGATCATTAAATATTACCTCCTTCAAGTTGCACCAATATGTAATTTTTTATTGCGATCTCGTATCGCCGGTTTGTAATAATTAATAATTTCATTTTATAGAACAAATTTATAATAGGAATTTGTATATTTGTAATTATTTTTATGAAGACCGGTGACTCCCTCAAGACGGTGCCATATTTGGAAGGCGTTCCAAGTGAAGAAGCAAGGGACCAAGGAGTTGGTGTCCGAATTTGTAATTATCTAGTTAATTTGATTAGCTAGGTGGCCATACTAGGATTTTTTCATTGCTTAGTTGCTTGCTTTATTTCGACTCATGCCAAAATCGTCACACATGCATTTTATTTTCCGTTATTGTCAATTCAACGTTATTCACAATTCACCGACTTAGTTCACTTATAGGGAATTAATGACTAAATTGATAAGATCTCTCACATATTTAAAAAATTGAGATTAGCCTTACCAATTAGTAACACCTATGAATCCTGTGTTCATTAGGGCTACCACGCTCGTGGGTCCCTTTTTACCTCGGGTGAGTAGGGTGATACGATCACAAGCTAAAATTGGATTGGACTCAACGAGATAAGCGTTATCTTGGGACTAGGAGATGGATTAAGTTTAAATTCGTCAACCAAGAGTTCTAAGGCTAGAATTAGTCGAGTAATGACTTACCATTTTTAGATAAAGGTAGCATACGATGACTAAGGAAAAATTAACAAGAATAATCTATACTATAGGTGGTATTCTCATATTAATCCACGTTTGATTTTAACCCAAAATAAACCTAAGTATTACACTCGTCTTCTCATAATGAACTTAGATGACCGGCTACCTGAATAACAAGTTGACGACTTCTTCTAATACACTTTACCAAAAACATTTCATCTAATCCTTCTCCCTCATTTGCCCCCTACACCACTGACAACCTACAACGGCCACTAGCCGCGCACACCTATACACCGGCCTATGCACACATTCAGATTACGAAGTATAACTTGTTTTATCATTCGGTTTGGCAGCACTATTATGCATGTTTCCAAACTCAATGACCCTTGCTCGTCCAGGTACTTGAAATATATAACAATTTTGGTTGCAACACTAACGCCAGTACTACCGCTATTACAGTATTAGTGTATTACTACCAGTCCCCCAATTCGAAATTTTTTCAATGTCAAATTCTAGGTTTTGATTTCTTGATTTGTTTGGGTTTCCGATTTCAAGTGAATTAGAAAAATGGAAGTTTATAGAATTAACCAAAATATGGGTTCTAAACTGAGTTTATAGAAATACATACATTCAACAAACAATAAATCCAATTTTGATTGAAACTCAATTTGAAAACGGCGATGCAACGTGGGAAATAGTTTCGATAAATTAAGAGCTCACTTATGTTATTTAATTATATAAATGAGATTTTCAAATAAATTAGTAAAGTTCATAGTTGTGTGAGGAAAATAAATTGAGATTAAAGAGAAAGAAGTGGGGAAGAAACCAGAAGAATGGAGAACTAGAGAAGGAAAAAGAAAGTAGACTGGAGAAATAACCACAATGGGCCCCACAATATTATCTAACCGGAAACTACAGGTAAAAAATTGACCTAGTCTAGTCTGAGATCAGTTGGGTAAGAATTGAGTTTATTGTGGGTTAAAGTAAAATATAGATTAATATAAGAAGACCACCAATAGTAAAGATTATTCCTATTAATTTTTCCTTTTTTATTTAAAGATGGATCTTGGAATCATTTATATAATTTAGTGAGAGGTCATTATATAAATGCTAAACTTGTTAAAATATTTTCAAGTAAATTAACAATGAATGTTTATATATTTCTTTTTGTTGTAGTAACCATATTCGCACAATGTCAACTTCATCAAACAACGCAACCTTGGGTAAGGACTCATGGTTGAGATCTGTCATGGACAACTGTGTCCTAAAATATGACGGTAGTAACTTCATTGAATGGGAATCAACAATCTAAGAGCGCCGCGATATCCGATAACGTGCTTCGCTTCTTGGTCCAAAGTAGTTAGTGGTGGGTAAAATCCTTCATCCACTCACACCAAAGTTCACCCAATTTAGGGTCAACTATAACATGAATGGCATGGAAAAGAGTTTCCATGAACTCCATGCACTCCTCACCCAAGCGGAGAGGGACATGGAGGCTAGTGGGAGTGAACCCAACGACGTTCTTTCAATAAAATTGAAGAACATGAGCATTGGGGTGAAAAAGGACAAAGGAAAGGGTAAGACTCTTTTCAAGAAAATTGGCAAGGGAAAGGGCAAGGTCTTTTTTAAGCCCAAGCTCAAAGTCAAAAAAATCGCGGAGGCGGATTGCTATTATTGTAATGGCAAAGGGCATTGGAAACGCAATTGCCCCAAATACTTGAAAGACAAGAAAGACGGTGTTGTGACAACGTCAGGTAAAATTCTTTCATCACTCTATATGATAGATATTAACTTTGCTAGTACATCTTCTTGGGTATTTGATACCGTTCTGGTTCTCACCTTTGTCGTCATGTACAGGGGGCTGAAGGACGCGCAAGCACTAGCCAAGGGTGACGTGGACCTGCGCATGGGAAATGGAGCTAAGGTAGCCGTAGTTTCCGTGGGCACCTACGTTCTTCTTTTGCCTAATGGTTTAGAGTTGTATTTAAATAATTGCTATTATGTACCAACTCTTACGAAGAACATTATCTCCATTTCTGTGTTACACATGGAAGGTTTTTCATTTTGTATTAAAAACAATCGTTGTACTTTCTTGTTTAATGAAATGGTTTATGGCGAGGCCATTTCTATTGAAGGTATTTATGTTCTAGATATTGTAAAAGAGGTCTATCATGTAGAAAACAAGAAGCTCAAAACAGGTCAACCTAATCAATCATACCTTTGGCATTGTCGTTTAGGGCACATAAACGAACGACGCATAAAGAGACTTGTTTCGTCGAAAGTATTCAAACCACTCGATTACGAATCTTATGGTGTATGTGAATCTTGTCTTCTAGGCAAGATGACTCGTGCTCCTTTTACGGGAAAAGGGACACGAGTAAGTGAAGTATTAGGCTTTATACATACGGATGTGTGCGGTCCAATGACTATCCAAGCTAGAGGTGGTTATCACTACTTCATTACTTTTACCGACGACTTGAGTAGATATGGATATGTCTACTTGATGAGGCACAAAAGTGATGCTTTTGAAAAATTTAAAGAATTTCAAAATGAAGTAGAAAACAAATTGAATAAAAAGATTAAAGCCCTACGATCTAACGTGGTGGTGAATACTTGAACAATGAATTTGATTCACACCGAAAAGGTTGTGGTATAGTATCACAATGGACTCCTCCTGGGACACCTCAATTAAATGGTATGTCCGAAAGGAGAAATCAAACTTTATTAGATATGGTTCGATCTATGATGAGTCTAACAGAGCTTCCTGATTATTTTTGGGGTTTTGCTATTTTATCTGCAATATTTTCACTAAATCGAAGCCCCACTAAAGCGGCAAACAAGACTCCATATGAGATATGGACAGGGAAAGTCCTTTATTTGTCGTTTATGAGAACTTGGGGATGCGAGGCGTTTGTTAAGAATATGTCTGACGATAAACAAATGTCTGTTTGTAGGATATCCAAAGGAAACACGTGCTTATTACTTCTACAATAAACACGAGGAAGGTGATGACTATAATGTGTTACTTTTTTAAAGCAACGAACCTATTACCTACAAAGCAGCCATTTCTAGTCCCGACTCAAAGCTATGGCTAGGAGCCATGCGATCCGAAATGGATTCTATGTACGACAATTAAGTATGGGACTTGGTTGATTTACCTAAGGAGGTAAGACCTCTTCAGTGTAAGTAGATCTATAAGATCAAAAGTGGCATAGATAAACATAATGATGTTTTCAAAGCTAGATTGGTGGCAAAAGGTTTCACCCAAGTTCATGGTCTTCACTATGACGAAACCTTCGCCCCAGTCGCCATGCTTCGATCCGTAAGGATTATCTTAGCGGTTGCCGCATTTCATAATTATGAGATTTGGCAAATGGATGTCAAAACCACCTTCTTGAATGGGATTTTAGAAGAGGAAGTGTGCATGACACAACCTGAAGATTTTGTGAATCCATCAAACCCTAAGAAGGTATGCAAACTTAAGAGATCCATCTATGGTCTTAAAGAAGTATCCAGGAGTTGGAATCATCGTTTCGATCATGTAATTAAACAAAATGGTTTCACTCGAAGTGTCGAGGAACCATGTTTATACATGAAGTTTAGTGGGAGTAAAGCAACTTTTCTAGTCTTGTATGTAGATGACATACTACTCATTGGGAATGATATTACAATGCTCACTTCTGTAAAGGAGTGGCTAGGGATTCATTTCCAAATGAAAGACTTAGGAGAGGCCCAACGCATCTTAGGTATCCGGATCTATAGGGATAGATCTAAAAGAATACTAGCATTAAGTCAAGAAACTTTTCTTGATAAAATTCTTGATCGGTTCGACATAAAAGATTCTAAGAGAGGCTTTCTTCCTATGGGAAGTGGGATCACATTGAGCAAGTCATAGTGCCCTACCAAACCCGAGGAGATTGAACGCATGAAATTTATCCCTTACGCATCTGCTGTTGGATTAATCATGTATGCTATGATGTGCACTCGTCCGATGTTGCATATGCTTTGAGCATGACAAGTCGTTACCAAGCAAATCCAGGTGAGAGTCACTAGATAGCCATAAAGAACATCCTTAAGTACTTGAGAAGGACCGAGGATTCGTTCTTAGTGTTTGGAGGCGAGACTGAGTTACGTGTAAAAGGTTACACATATGCCAGTTTCCAAACAGATAGGGATGATATGAAATCCCAATCCGGCTATGTTTATATGATGAATGGAGGAGTTGTTTGCTGGAAGAATTTCAAGCAAAGCGTTACATCAGATTCTACAACAGAAGCAGAGTACCTTGCATCGTCTGAAGCTGCAAAGGAAGCTGTGTGGATTCGGCAATTTTCGGAAGGACTAACAGTAGTCCCTACTGCCAAAGATCCTATCACGATTTATTCTGATAACAGTGGGGCTATTTTTCAAGCAAAAGAGCCCAAGTCTAGTAACAAGTCTAGACATGTACTTAGGAAATATCATGTAATTAGAGATTACGTGAATAGAAAGGAAATTGACATTTGTAAGGTTGGGACAGATGACAACATTGCCGATCCTTTAACCAAGCCTTTATCAAAGGCTAAGCATGATGGTCATGTCGTCACAATGGGATTGAGACATGTAACAGAATTCCTTTAGATTATGTAATATGTATGATGAGTTCATTTTATATATAGTTTAACTCCCTAATTTAGCTCGATGTTACATGATTATTATACTTTGTTTAGTATATTTGTGAGCTAATTACGTGTTCTAGGTGTATTGCTTGTGTTTGTTACATTTTGTAGGAATCTAAGCATTTAAAGGCTTTTTCCTAGCACAATAGCAAGCACCTAAGTCCAACAAGCTAATGGAAACAAGATGAACCGTGCAAGGTTAGAATGGAGAATGACAAGCCAAACATGAAGATTTGTGAAATGGATTGAAATGCAAATGAGAAATTAAAAATGAAGCCCAATGCAAGGAGTCCACAACTCAACATAGGATGCTCCTTTGGATGCTCAAGGAATCCCAAAACTATGCAATTAACTGGAGAATTAAGGTGCTTAAAGGCATAGCTTAGGATTCCTAAAGCATTAAATGGAGCAATTAAGCAAATATAGCCGGGTTACTGAAACCCCGATCGAGGTTTTGTCTCTATGAAATCTTCCGTTTCAAGTCCCCCTCCCTATATAAAGGAGAGGGACTTCGACACTTAGAGGCATTCTTTTACATATCTTGTACATCATTCTACACTCTAGAAAATACTCTTTTACACAATGTCATTAGTGATTAGATTAAAATAGTTTAGTTTCCATTAGTTGTTACATTTAAGCATTTCAATTTATATTACAAGTTCATTTGCAAGTTAGTTAGTTCCATTGTGTTCTTCAATTCCAAATTTCATTTCCTTTGTTGAGGTAATTCTATTTCTTGTACTGTTTTGTTATTTCCTTTGTCATTTCCATTATTAGTTAGTTATCATGTTTACTTATCATTTGTCATTAGATTAGTTATCATTATGCAAGAGTAGTTACTTTATCTAGGGAAATAGGGAAGCCATGCATAAATAATATTTGCAAATGTTGAAATGAGATGTTATGATATCAAATAGTTGTTTCTATCATCATATGCTTGAATTGTATTGTTAGTCTTTTATTATTGATCACAATCCTTGATTAAATTCGTTAATTCTTTCTATAAGTCGAGAGGCACGGAATTGTATTAGACTAAGCATGTGTTAGTAGATCGACCTAGCCATAGCAAGAGTTCGTTAGGACCCGATTTGTGGTTGACACTAATATCGAGAGGTGGGTGTCTTTAGCCTTAACAATTATCGTTATTATCAATTTCCTAGTTTGACTTGAGCATTTACATAATTTGCATGTGTGACCCGAACTCCCTAGACTCTTCCTTTATTATTATTGTTGTTTCATAAACCAACCAAACCAATTGATAACCGACTTTGATAGAATTCACTCCATAACAACTTGCTAGCAACTCTCGTCTCCTTGTGTTCGACCCCTATTACTACATTCATTTGTGTCTAGGGTATTTATCTTTGCATAAGTGTGCGATAGCCTATCAAATTTTGGCGCCGTTGCCAGGGAGCACGGTTTTGTTTGCTATTAGTTGTTGAATTTTATCTTTTTTTTTCTTTTGTCTCGAGGAACACTTGTTCCTTGAGACCATTCTTACGGTTTTCTTGTAGTTTTAGTTCCTTTTTCAGGTATTGAAACTATCTAATTTTGGCCTTACATAATGAATAACTATGGATTCCGATACCCACAACACAAGGATGAGCCTTTTCATGACTATCTTAACCGGTTTTTTAACTATGGTGATCATCTCATGTCTCTCAGATAAGTCATTGATTGGGATTACATGGGTCAAGTTTTACTTGATAGCATGGATTTTGAGACACGAGAATTGGCTCTTTACATGAGTTGTGGTAGTGTTTACTCCAAGAGAGGGGAGGAGCTTTGGAATTTCTTGAATTTCATGGCTTCCCAATGTCAAGAGGTAGCTTGCCAACAACCTTCCTTGCCGGGTTTCGAAGAGGAATGCTATGCGATTCTTGCTTATAATCAACAAATGCTTGAAGAAATAGTGCGATCGATCACTACTTGTGCTCTTCCACCCTCCCAATGTGAGTCTTTTCTCCCTAATGATTTTGAACTATTGGATGACGATGATGATGGTCCTACTTTCTCTCATGAAAGTCCCCCTAGTATCATTCTAATTGACCATTTAGAGACTCATCTTGATGACATTGACCTTGTAGTAGATGACACACTTACCATGGATGATGTTGGACCCGTTTGTAATAAAAGGGATGAGGTTCTTCCCGAGTCATTTGAAACCTTTGCAAATCCTTTTACTTGGGATATAGTTGATCCATTTAAGGTTGATAGAAGACTTAGTGCTACTAATTTAGAGGTTAAGTGGGATGAACCCCCAATTTTTGATGAATCCTACCACCTTGAGTTTTCATACCACCAATTTGAGACTAATGATAATGATAATTTAAGCACTAACGGTTTATTTTATGGTCTTAAGCATGATACTCCATTTCTTGATGACGAGTGGAGTAGTACGGTGATTCTCTTTGAAGTCTCTAATGCGCATTTTGATAAGATTTATCCTTCCTTACCTTTGATCTTTCATGCTTATATCTTATCAATTGCTTACATTTGCTTTTGTATTGCTCATGCGCAGGAATATGATCAACTTCTAAGGGCGTTGACGTGCTTTTTAGACGATAAAGGATACTCATTAGAATAAATTAGTTTTTGTCAATTTACAGTTTTTGGACAATTGCAATTTCAATTTGGTTGTAATGGTTAGCCATTTAGACATTTAGTTTGCTTTAATTTGTAGTAGCTTGTCTTTTGCAGCTCCTTTGCTACTTGGATTGGACTACCCCGTTTTCAAGCTAGCTTGGGGGAGGCTTCTACACTTTAGTATGCTTTATTTCCTTCATTTATTTCCGCATGTGTCATCCCATCTCCCCTTGTTGGTTTTTGTTTGTCCATCTTTGTGTCACACATTAAGGACAATGTGTGTTCTAGCTTGGGGGAGGGATTTAGTGAGTCTAGTTATGAGAAATCTAATCTAAAAATTTGGAAATTTAAAGTAAAAGTTTGATGTTGTGTCCACCCATGTGTCTTTTGCATAATGTCATTCCTCCTTGCATTTCCTATATTGTAGTTCTTTTAAGCTAATGAATCATGCTTTATTGTCGGGATTTTTCATTCATGGTGATGTCTTGACATAGTGGGTGAATGATGGATTTTTGGACAAAATAAACTTGATATTGACATTGGTAAGCTACATATTTGGTAAGGTAGACCCTCTAATGGCCGGTGCATCTATACCTGGCTTTATCTAGGTGTGTGTAGTTTCTCCTCTTGGTGTGCGTTACATTAAACCACACAAGTATGACATTTGTTCCTTCTTCCTAGACATGCTATGATAGTTTGCACATGAATCCTTGTTGTAATAATTTCTCACATGCATCACCCACATTGAACCTTTTCTCACTATATGCTACCCAATGTTTATCTCTAGCTACATTCCAAATTGCCTACCTTGTTGAGCTACTAACCATCTTGGTGAGTTTAGGGTCCTCTTGTCATGGGATTTGTCATATATTATCATATTGTTGATGATGTGAAGTTGACGGGATTACTGATTCCCGTTGTGGTTTTGGAAAATGAAGAAAGAAAAAAGGTGAAAAGAAATGATAGAAAAGGAAAAGAAAGAAACTTGAAAAAATGAAAAGAAAGATGAAAAGAAAAGTAGAAAGAAGAAAAAAAGATGAGAATGATCCTTCCATATGTATGAAGTAATTGAGTTGGGAAGTTCATTTTTGTGTTGTACAAGTATTAATTTGAGCCATATGCTGCATTGGTTCAATGGGCTATTGCTATGGGATTGGTTTTGGGTTATTTGAGCACTCATTGATTATTTGGATGGTTGTTAGCTTGACCTTTAACTCCACATATCCAAACTTGTTTTCCACCTTATACCCATTACCCATAGCCTCTTTTGTCTCTTCTCTTGGCTTCTTTGTGTGCATTCTTATTTAGCATTGTCATGTGGGATTCGGAATGTTTACCATACTAGATTGCGGACGCATTCTCTTGAGTCGTAGATAGGAGAGTGTCATTCACATATATTTGCCATATTCATTTCATGAGTGTGAGTGTTATCCCGTGAGAAGTCCAATGTCATTTAAGGATCATGCAAGAGTCGAAATGTCCATGTGAAGTCCTTAATACCACGCTGTCGTGTAAATCTCATCCATGTATTGCATTTTCCCTATGCCCAAGTTTTTTCGGGATTTGATTCATTGTACTTTAAAACTACTAGTCAGGAATTGCATTTGGATGGGATGATTATTGCTTGCAGCCTTGTCCTTGTCATACATTATATTGTGTGCTTGCTTGAGGACAAGCAAGGGTTTAGCTTCGGAGAGTTTGATGAGTCCATTTTATATATAGTTTAACTCCCTAATTTAGCTCGATTTTACATGATTATTATACTTTGTTTAGTATATTTGTGAGCTAATTACGTGTTCTAGGTGTATTGCTTGTGTTTGTTACATTTTGTAGGAATCTAAGCATTTAAAGGCTTTTTCCTAGCACAATAGCAAGCACCTAAGTCCAACAAGCTAATGGAAGCAAGATGGACCATGAAAGGTTAGAATGGAGAATCACAAGCCAAGCATGAAGATTTGTGAAATGGATTGAAATGCAAATGAGAAATTGAAAATGAAGCCCAATGCAAGGAGTCCACAACTCAACATAGGATGCTCCTTTGGATGCTCAAGGAATCCCAAAACTATGCAATTAACCGGAGAATTAAGGTGCTTAAAGGCATAGCTTATGATTCCTAAAGCATTAAATGGAGCAATTTAGCAAATATAGTCGGGTTACTGAAACCCCGATCGGGGTTTCCGTTCCCCGATCGGGATTTCCATTCCCCGATCGGGGTTTGGTCTCTGTGAAATCTTCCGTTTCAAGTCCCCTTCCTATATAAAGGAGAGGGACTTCGACACTTAGAGGCATTCTTTTTCATATCTTGTACATCATTCTACACTCTAGAAAACACTCTTGTACACAATGTCATTAGTGATTAGATTAGAATAGTTTAGTTTCCATTAGTTGTTACATTTAAGCATTTCAATTTATATTACAAGTTCATTTGCAAGTTAATTAGTTCCATTGTGTCCTTCAATTCCAAATTTCATTTCCTTTGTTGAGGTAATTCTATTTCTTGTATTGTTTTGTTATTTTCTTTGTCATTTCCATTATTAGTTAGTTATCATGTTTACTTATCATTTGTCATTAGATTAGTTATCATTATGCAAGAGTAGTTACTTTATCTAGGGAATTAGGGAAGCCATGCATAAATAATATTTGCAAATGTTGAAATGAGATGTTATGATATCAAATAGTTGTTTCTATCACATGCTTGAATTGTATTGTTAGTCTTTGATTATTGATCACAATCCTTGATTAAATTCGTTAATTCTTTCTATAAGTCGAGAGGCACGGAATTGTATTAGACTAAGCATGTGTTAGTAGATCGACCTAGCCATAGCGAGAGTTCGTTAGAACCCGATTTGTGGTTGACACTAATATCGAGAGGTGGGTGTCTTTAGCCTAAACAATTATCGTTATTATCAATTTCCTAGTTTGACTTGAGCATTTACATAATTTGCATGTGTGACCCGAACTCCCTAGACTCTTCCTTTATTATTATTTTTGTTTCATAAACCAACCAAACCAATTGATTACCGACTTTGGCAACTCCCGTCTCCTTGTGTTCGACCCCTATTACTACATTCATTTGTGTATAGGGTATTTATCTTTGCATAGGTGTACGATAGCCTATCAATGTAAAAATTGAAAGGAAAATTGTGATAACAGTGGGGCTATTTTTCAAGCAAAAGAGCCCAAGTCTAGTAACAAGTCTAGACATGTACTTAGGAAATATCATGTAATTAGAGACTACGTGGACAAAAAGGAAACTAACATTTGTAAGATTGGGACAGATGACAACATTGCTGATCCTTTAACCAAGCCTTTATCAAAGGCTAAGCATGATGGTCATGTCGTCACAATGGGATTGAGATGTGTACCAGAATTCCTTTAGATTATGTAATATGTAATAATTGAATGTTGTTTTAATTATTTCATATATGATAATTGCATTCATTGTTCGAGTTTTATTATAAACTCTTTTATTTAGTTTAACTAAATTTAATACTTTGTTTATCTGAATAGATTGTAAGACAATGTTGGACCCTATTCAAGTCGATAGGACGAAGTTAGTATTTTGTCCCTAGTCACTTAATGAGGTGACGTCCCGATTGTAAGTCGATCGATGGTTGGTTCAGCACCATGGGGTCATGGAGATGACTGGTCGATTACATAGACAGACTGTATGACACTATGTCAGACAGTGACCTTAGTAGAGACCCCTAAATCAATTATTTGATGCCTGGTCGTGGCAGGGTCTTCTATCTTATTCCTATGAGTCGATTCTTTTGACTGGCAACCGTCTATCTGAGTCAGTGCAGTTTCCGATTGGTTTTGGTTGATGTTCTAGGTCGTGCCGTGAAAGGAGGCCGATTGACATCTTCTGGATCATGGTGATATGCATCATACATAGTAGATGATTAAACGGGAACTGTCAACCCACGTTGGGTACAAACATCTTCAGGCCACTTGAGGAGTAGTTGCTGTAAATGCGTGGCCACGCTCGGAAAGAGATCTATGGTAGATTTTCCGGTCAGACAGTTACTCTCCCTATCGAGAAAACCACTCTAGAGAAAATCAATCGCAAGTGCGACCTGAAAGGCCCCTTGCGTTGAGTGGGAGATGTGATAAAGAGACAAGAGAATTGGTGACGCACACTTGTGTCATACAAGTGGGAGATTGTTGGAGTAGGTGTCCTCCACAGTAGTGCGCCACATAATAAATCTCATTAAGGAATATAATTGGGATATTTATTGACTATATATATTTGATTAGTCAGTTGATTAACGTAAATCAATAACGGTTGACTGACTAGAGTTTGACGTTATTGTCGTATGACGCCGGTGATCAACTGATCCCCTTCGGTCACACCTATAGGTTGAAACCCAAATAGTAACTAATTAATTGTATATGATACAGTTGATTAGTCCATGACATATATTTGATATATATACGGGAGTTAATAGTTAGAAATTGAGTTTGGAACTCAAATTCGATTGAGCTTTTTCAATTATGCGATAATTGACTAATAAATTTATATCTTATTTTAATATGATTAAATAAGATCTAGTTTAGTAATTAATCGTTAATTTACTAAATTAGTTGAGGTTTTACATATATTTTGAGGTAGAGCTAGTTAGTTAATTATATTTACAAGGAGTTGTAAAATAAATTAACTAAGCATTGTGGAACCCATTATATATATTGATATAATGGTAAAATATTACTTAAAATGTTAAGTACATATTATTTATTTATTTGTGTCGTATAATTGTTATCTAATCAAATTAACACTTAATTATACAAGATAATTAAGCATATGATTAATAAGTATTTGTGGGACAAATATCAAAAATCAAAATGAACCATATAAGGCCACTAGGGGCCGGTCAAGTAGTAGTGGTGAAGTGATGATGGTTGCTCTTGTTCATGCTCACAAGTTACATGTGATTATGAGATGAATAGTAAACCTAAAATCTTTTCACTCAACACTACACTCTACCACTTTGCATGTGAATTAAAATAAGCAAAAAAAGTCCCTTGTGAGGCTTATCTTGACCGGCCATATTGCCTATAAAAGGGCAATATGGTTGTTAATTTTGTGTTGTTCATTCTTGCTTATTTTGCTTTATCTCACGAAAATCCTCTCATCTTTCTAAAACTCTCATATACTAACATTCACGAAGTATTACTATAGTAGTAGTATATTTTAATATTAGTGTAACTTTTCTTATTATCTAGTTAATAATAAGTTAAGTTTATTTGGGTTAGTTTTGGGTGCAATTTAAAGGAGATCTTCTAGTTTGGAGATTTTTGGAGGATCATCTATATAATAGCTCAAGAACAACAAGAAGGAGTTATTGTTGTGCCCATATCATTTCCATATCAATCTGAGGAAATCTCTTCTTTTATATAAATGTCTTTATATTTGCATGCATGTTACATAGATAATTAAATAGTAAATTAACAAGTAATTTAATAACTAATTAGAGGAGTCTAATTAAGGTATATGGACTTTCATTTGGTGCCGATATCTGCCAGTAACAACTCTCTGTTTTTGGTTCCAGTAGAAGTGATAGCCTAAACACATGCAAAGGATACAATGACAAGCTGTAAACACACGCAATAGATATAATGACAAGATACAACGATGTATGAAACAATGAGCTACATGGAATTTACTCAAATAATACAGCCATATAAACCTTAACAAGCAATGTGATTCAGAAAATTTAAACAGAGCGGCTGCTCCATACTCCTCTATATAGAAAAAGAAAGAGGTGCAACTTAAGGAATGAAACATAGCCTTGCACAATGGCTGCTACAGGATAAGAGAGAGTTCAAAATTACAAAATAAATATATTGGTTTGCATTAAATTGAGCCAAGAATCACAACATTAACTACCATATCATCCTCAAAGTCGTGATCCTCGGGATACAAATCTGATCATTTCAACCTAGATCGGTTTTAGGCAAACATAGAAATCATGTATTATACTTACCAGTGACGAACCTCGGCTCGGTTTTAAGGAAACAAAAGGACATTCAAACAATTCTTAGGGGTGATTAAAATCTAGATAAGATAAACATGACAGAATCCTCCAAAATAGATAATTCTTCAACAAAACTCAGAAGTCGAAACAAAACCATTATGTGCCTTACAGCGAAAATGATTACTCTAATAATTTTTTCAAATCATATATATAAAGTACAATTAAAACACTGAAGTAAGCATATCTAATATCAACAAATTACATCAAGTTACAACCTACAGAAAACACGAGCAAAAAGAAGTACTCCCTCCTATTCATAATAACATTCCCCTTTGAAATTGACACAAAAATTAAGGGTTGTTAATTAAATAAGGTAAAGTATTGTGGTGGGGTGAGGTTATTGTTGAGAAGGAATGTATTGTGGGGTATTATTGTGAGGTTAGATGATTAAAATAAGTATTGTTGGGAGGTGAGATGATTAAAATAAGATAAAATATGGGTATTGTGGGGTATTGTTGTGGGATGAGGTGATTAAAATAAGTATAAACGTTTACTAAATAAGGAAAGAGGGAAGATATTGTGAATAGATGAAAAAAGAAATAGGGAAGGTTATTTTGAATTGGAGGGAGTATATAGGAAGACTTACAATTCCAGATGTGGTGACAGAGGTAAGAGTAAACTTTTGATCACTTTGGTAGTCCTTGTACAGAAGATCTGATACCATCAAACCAAAAATCAATCAATTAAAACCAACCAGCCAGCTAGGAAATCACAACCCGTCTCATAAAAACACAACATAAAGGAAACCCATCAGTTAAAAAAAATATTAACAGCAATCCTTGGAAAAAAACAGTGCCAAAATTTGTAACTTTGATTCCATAAATCCCTAAAATATGAAAGTTTCATTGAAACGGCAGAAAATTAACCGATGACCTTGCCAGTGTCACATAAAAACACAAAATCAAGACAATCCATTGATTAAACACAAAATTAATCAAAATATTCGGATCCTTGTTATAAGGACCTCTTTAACATTTGGGAATCATTTTCATGTCGATGGGACGAGTTTTACACTACATTAGTGTAAAACCTCCTTAGAAGAGACCAACTATGGATTAACACGCCAAAAACAGCAACTAAGGCCTGCGACTAGGTCTTGGCGACTGATTTCAGTCGCCAAATTCATTTTGGCGACTGAAATCAGTCGCCAACATCGGTTGCCTGAATGTTGTTTTCTTGTAGTGAACCCATCAAATAAAAAAGAAACAGATTAAAACTTTGGAACTACTAATCGATGAAAACTAAAAATAGTATCTTAAGAATGGGAAAATTAACCTTTTCGCTTTCTTGCAAATGTCACATAAAACAAAACATTAACAGAACCCATCAATTTAACACCATCTAACAACAACCCATCAAATAAAAAGTGCAAAAGATAATAGCTTGGAAAATAAATTAATCACTAAAGATGGAAGTATCACAAAAATGACAACCCATCAATTTAAACACAAATATATTGCAACCCATCAAATTGAAAGTGCAAAAGATTATAACTTTGATAAATTAATCTCTAAGGATTTAAAAAAGTATCAAAAAAATGGTGAAAAACTAATATCAATTACACATAAAAACTGAAAATATAGACAACCCATCAATTAAAACACAAATTAACAACAACACATCAATTGAAAATTGTAAAAGATTACAACTTTGAACAAATTAATGGCTAAACATGAATGTAGTATCATTGAAAATGGAGAAATATCATAAAAATGGTGAAAAACCAACATTAATGTCACATAAAAACAGAAAATAAAGACAACTCATCAATTAAAACACAAATTACCAACAACACATCAAATAAAAAGTGCAAAAGATTATAACTTTGGACAAATTAATTGTAACAACCCGAAAAGTACCCAATTTTTCTAGTAAAATATCTTACGGATACTTTTCAGCAAACTTAAGTTTTAAAATTGCATTTATTGTTTCGAGTCGTATTTGGAATTTCCGAGTTCGTATTTGGAATTTCCGTGAGATTTCATGAGAATCCCGTTTTAAGTCATCTTTGACTTTTCTTGACTTTTAAGTCGTCTTTGACTTTTCTTGACTTTTTAAGTCGTCATTGACTTTTCTTGACTTTTAAATCGTCATTTACTTTTCTTGACTTTTAAGTCATCTTTGACTTTTCTTGACTTTTAAGTCGACTTTGACTTTCGTTGACTTTTCCGATTCACCCCGTAATTTGAAAGACCGAAAATATATTTGAAAAATAATAAATTTAATTTATTTTAATTTATTAATATTTATTTGAATTTAAGATAATTTAATATAATTATTCTGAATTTATTCGGAATTAAAGAATAACTTTTACGGTTTTAACCCCGAACATCATTTAACTATTCGCGAGTCAACTTAAGTCCCGAAACAAACCCGAAACTCGACTCTTACATGAGTCACACGCCCAAGACACCCTTCTTTCCACTCATATTAGATCTTTTGATTACTTTAATTAAACTAATACAAATATCTAAGATATTTGTAACTTTATCGATCCGTCAATTTAACCTCCGCAAATCGCTTAAAAACAGACCCGATTTCTCTCCATTTCACACGTCTCTTTTTCCTCTCTTAGGATTTGATATTTCCTTTCTTTTGATTTAAATAACATAATATCTAATTAATATCTAGATATTTCATTAAACTATTATAAAACCTAATAATATCTAATTAATTACCTTAATTAATTATAAAACCCGAGTCAATCCCGTAACAACAATTTCAAAACCCGACTCCATATTTCCTCTATATTTACACGGCTAAATCTCCCACTTACTCACTAACTATCTTTTCATTTTACACTAAATCAACTTAAGATCTAATTAATACTTTCTTTAATCGTTCTTCATCGTTCTTCATCGTTCTTCATCGTTCTTGAGCAAAATCGACACAAAACCTTCATTTCTTATTCAAATCCGTCCTAACTTATATTTCTAGAATCTCCTCTTCGCTCTCCATCTTCAAGTACGGTTTATTTTCAATTCCGACAAAATCGTTTTCAAAACTTTAATTATGGAAAATCAAGTTTTAATTCTAATAATGTTTTTCTTGTCATTTCTTATAGGGGAAGATTTTGAAGACGAGTTTGGTGACTCGTATATTTTAGGAGAAGATTAGAAGACGGGTTTCTTATTTCTTTAGTTCTTATTTTGGGTGCTAATTGATTTTTGTGCTAGCTAAGGTAACAATTCCGATTTACTCGACGAATTAATGTCACATATCTTTTGTTTTTGTTTATGTTCTTGTTATTTATGGTTTTTGGTAGTAACATGATAAGTAGTTATAATTATTATGTTGTATGAATTTTTAACATGTTTGGTGTTCTTGACATATTTGGATGAATTGTTCAAAATCATGATTTTTGTATGAATGATGGTTGAATTGGAAGTTTAAAAATGGATGTTGTTAATAAAAATCATGTTAGAAGTAATTGGGAATGGTGGTTGGTTTGGCCGTGAGAATGGCCGTGTATGGTGGCCTGAAAACCAGCCCAAACCAGGCCGGTTCAGGCCGGTTCAGGCCGGTCCAGGTCCGGTCTGGATTGGTCCGGGTATTGTCCTTGGGGTTTGTGTCGATACTTGATTGTTTTGTTGTTGTTTTGAAGGGTTTTAAATATGTTAAGCATGCAGGAAATATTAAATAACGGTTTTTAGAAAAGTCGACAAAATAGCCCAAACCAGGCCCGTGGGCCCAGCCCAGGCCCGTTTCTTGCTCGGCCAAAACAGCCCATGAGTCCCTCTTTGGACTTGTGACGGTTTTTGAGTTATTGTTATTTTATCGTGTTTTGTAATATTTAGCAAGTGGGAAATTTTAATAAGTAAATTATTTATTTAAACGGTTTTCAAAATATTATTATTTCTCACATGTTAGAAATTATAATACGAGATTGTAGTTTAATTTGATATCCTTTAAGTCAAGCGGGTTTTCGTAAGATTTAATAATTCACATGTGAGAAGTTGGAATAAAATAGCATGAAATGAATATGATGATTTTATGTTCAAGTCTAAATGGTAAAGACTCTGTTTCTAGCCGGTTTGACCAAACGGGTTTGGTCAAACTAAGATCTAGTCAGCCCTGTTTTGACTGATGACCCGTCGCGGGACTCGGGTCGGAGATTTGTCTTCAAGTAAGGTTTTATTTAATGCATGAATGAGCCTTAGTAGATATGAGGCGATATGATATTTGAATATGATTTATATGCAATTAGTCACATGATAGGATGTTTTTCCCGTGACTGTTTAATTATATGGTTGGTGTCGTGTTGACTAAGTACCCATAGAGAATTATGAGTATATGGCGTCTTGCCCATTCTAATTCTAAATGAGTATCTTGGACCATGACATTGATAGGCCCGTACTATCTTTAACGAGCATATGGAGTTTGTCGCTTGATAG